>VYZV01020591.1:364665-401111 GCA_013401275.1 Pandion haliaetus
GTCATCTTTCTCAGCCTTAGCTTTAGCCTCACATCTTCTTGCTACTCTTTTCAAGCTCAGTGTTGACAAAATTAAATAAATAAACAATAAAAGGATCAGGTACCGATCATTAAAATATCCATTATAAATCAGGGAAGTGCAACTCAGCTTCTTGATTGATGCATTACTTTGTAAACTCAGCAAAAGTTATAAATAATCGCAATGCTGATAAATGATAAATGGAAGATTTGGTAATCAATCAATTCAAATGGGGCTAAATGGAAGAATAATGCATCATTTATATTTGGCTATATTGTACAGTATGTAAATTATTGAATACTTGCTATACCACTTTCACATCAAAGAGGTGGTAGACAAATAGAGAATCATAAAACAGAATTATCAGACTCTAGCCTTGTAGCACTGTTTAAGCATCTGCACTACACACGGCATGCTGGTGGCAAGCCAGAGGGCCTCCGAATCTCTCCAGTTTTAACAAGGGCACATCTTTGTTCAGAAGTTACACTTCCCAGGCACAGCAACTGCTTCCTTCAAAATTTCAAATATTAATTCCCAAATAGGAATCACGTTAAACAGGATTACAGACAATATCATGAAATTAAGGATAAATGTGTTAGAGGGACTATCCACCAAGAAAGAGCTTCCAACACAGGAATTTAAGAGTTAAAGTTTCATATATAACGTACTTCTGTAACACATGTATAAGACAACCAAACATCCTATGTTATGAAAAGCTGTTTTTTAAAGGCAATCAATCTTAATTCCATTATGAAATGATTCTATATGGCAACTACATAGTTACAATTTGTTCTTAATTCTGTTTGTAATCTTACACTTCACTAAATTAATTAAGATGCTAAAGTTGTTGGAAAGGGAATTTCTATTTATCTTTTCCTGACTGTGACAGTAGGAAGTGTGTCAGTCCTGGACAGCAAAAAGGCACAGACTACCAATGCCCAGGTTGCACTAGCACCGGATTTCTATCACGTAAATGCTTTCCCTTTTCCTGTCACTCTTATTCCCATCAGTTACCAGCCTCCCCGCAGTCTGGGAAGGAGCCGTGGGTCTTTTTGCTGTGAGGAAATTAAGAATTTTCAACTATTTATGATCCATACATTCTGATTTCCTAAATTTTCACACCCTCTCGAGTTACGACAAGTGTTCAGGATCCCTTTCCCTTCCACCCAGAATACAGGATTTGATAGAGAGCAGGACAGACAAAGGGGTCGTGAGCGCTTCTCCACAACTGTCTGTAGTAGTAGAAGTCCTTCTATCCCATCTGTTTTGAAAAATCTGGGCTTTCAGGAGAACATATAAACATCCAGGGCTGGACTACAAAATCCAGGAAAGTCCCAAGCAAATTCAGACAGCTGTCCTGGATTAACCTGCTTCCTTAGGACTCATGAACAATGACAAAGGCCACAAAGTGCTGATATTGACAGGCCAGAGAGCCAAGGAACATTTATTCACTATTTTCCATCATTAATTTAGAACATATTCTATGCAATTTTATTCAGATAACATTCTTGCAGCCAAATGCAGGCTTTCTGAGTTGGTATTGAATCATTAAAAACCATAGTGATATGATACACCTACAAGCATTTTTATAGCTTTAAAAGACAGAAATGGCAAAAACCACTACTAAAATATAAATTTCAGCTGCCTTTTCCTTTAGTGAATCTGCGGTAGGCTACCACAATCACTAATGATTTGTAAATGCTTATTCGGATAAACTTTCCACCTACAAACAATGACTGAAAATGGCACAGACTTGGAGAAGACTAACTGCATGGGCATTTGTTTGCTTTGAAATCTTCCTCTTGGGCTTCTATTCTTGCTTTATAATGAGCAGAGACTGAAAAACAGCACCTCTGAAAACCACCTCGTCTTCAAAAACGTGCACTCCTCTCCAAAGTACAGCCTGCCTTTGTCACTACATTTGTGCTCATGTAGCTCCAAAATTATACAGGGTTTAGGTGAAAAGAACAATAGGAAACCCCAAAATATTGAAGCCGTTTCCTGATGTTTTATCCATTTCACCCACTCTTCCTATAATGCCTGCTCTCAACATCAGAGCGCAAGTATTTCCCAGGTTGGGACACCTTAAGCGTAAAGCTCTTCAGTTCTTCAGACAGCAGAGACCTCTGAAGCTAAAAAGGCTTTGCAACAGTATGAAAAATACTTTCCACAACACTGATGCAAAAAAAAAAACCCTTTTTTTTCTGTAACATAGGGAAGAAAGAAAGATGTCCCACTGGGACACTAACCAAAGTGTGTGCGTGTGTGAGCACTAGTTCCCGCAGAGAGTCCCCTTCCTATGCTGCATATACGGGCTGCTAAACATGGCCCATGCTGGCCGCTGGCTGCACCTCTGGAAGACTGAGAATGACCAGCTGAAAGCTTGAGAGAATGGGTGCCATGGGTGCGACTGTCCATTAGCTTTTTGATCTTCTCCCTGGTCTTTGTAATTTCCATGACTATTCTTAAACTCTCTCTTCCCCATTGGTTCCCCCAGGTGGGTTGACTTCTTTGTCACAAATTCTATGATTAATGTTATTAGGAATAATGCCTTATTTTGAATAGTGTAGAATAGTGCAGAACAGGATTTCTGAAAACTATAAAGCAAAGCTTTAAACTGCTTCTCCAAACTTGCACCCTAAATGTCAACTGGCCAGGTACAGCTAGAAGCCTGAAGTGAACCACTATAACTTTTATATTAGAATCAGCTGTCTCTCTGATCAGCTTCCATACCACGCACTCAATAGCAATACACTTCTCCTGAAGTATTAAATATATTTTATATAAAAGGTACTGTTGTATTAGTCATACAAAGATAAGTATGTTCCAACTGCAGTGTAGAGCTGATGCTTTTAACCTGGGTTTTCAAAAAGCTTGACTAATGGTGCTCAAAGCAAAAGATGCATTTTGTATCTTGCAGCTGTTAATCAGAAATACAGAGATCCATCTGCATGCACCTTTGCAGATGATCACTGCCAGCACAGTGGAAAAAAACAGCCAGGAAACTGGTCTTGGAGCTGACAGAACAACTGTGGCACCCAAAGTATCATAAAGGAAAGGTAGATAGGTTTCCCAAACGGTAAAACTGGAAAACATGCAGATAAAACAAGCTGACGAGTTCACGTTCTCTCAGAAAGACACAATCTTCACTAATAATTTCCCATTTCATACTAAGACTAGTGAATACTTACAGCCTGCCTTGGGACTGAGTACTGCAATCTCTGACCATCACAAGCTTGTGCCTAATTCAAAGGATGTTTGTTCCTGAACTTTCTCGGGACTGACTTTGGCTTTTCGTGGCATTTATTTGACCGGAGTGCAGATCACAGAGGTCTAGGATGCCCGCCTGATGCCACACAGGGAGCTACAGGATACACTGCTCCTCCATCATTCCCACTTCATTCCTTCAAGGTCTATCCCGTAAACAACATGAGAGCTGTAATGTCACAGACCGGGTAACTCTCTCTTACAACAGGTAAAGC
Source organism: Pandion haliaetus (assembly GCA_013401275.1). Classification (NCBI taxonomy): domain Eukaryota; kingdom Metazoa; phylum Chordata; class Aves; order Accipitriformes; family Pandionidae; genus Pandion; species Pandion haliaetus. The sequence goes on from VYZV01020591.1 coordinate 368,166, forward strand.
AGAAAGACATCAATGTTAGTCTAATAAGCTATCTTTTCAGCTTAACCCCTTATGCCATAAGGCAGATAGCAAGTGGACTATGGTATCCGTGTGTTTATTTGAACATCACCAGAAAAAGCACATGCAGGAAAACCACATACACTGGCACGGCATTTATCTGTTCACCCATGACAAGTACTTTCTTCCACGCTGTGAACCTCAGTGTCTTGATTTTCTGTCAGCTTTTAAACCCCAGCTAATTAGAAGATTCACTACTCCTTATGATTCCTGACTTTCACAGTTTCTAATTAGTCTTTGTAGCAGTCTGTTACCTAAATGAATTGTGGTATTCCACTTGGTATGTTAAACGAAAACAACCAACATTACCATTTCTCCTTAGCATTATTTACCTCATAGTGAAGTAATTTTGTTCCGAGGATAGCACATTTTAACTTTGCAATTAAACTGGAAGTCATTCAAATGAAGAAAGGTGAACGGAAACAAAACCGGGTTGAATATTAACTCCAATTTTCTTTTCCAAAATTATTCCTCCGATTAGGAGTCTTAATTGGGAAGATCTGTTCATAACGTTGTACTTACAGATACCGCTGAAGGTCTGTACACGAGATAGGCACAGAACAACTGCCCGCACAGTTTGGCACAGTCCTCACTCACATGCCAGTGCTTATGAGGACAATTCTTCTCGCCACTCTGTGCTGCAGATCTCTGCTCTCTATTCTGCACCGCAGCAGCTATGGAGTCATTCAAGCAGAACACACCAAGAGGTAAGAGATGGACAAAGTTTATCCCTAAATTTAGAGGAAGTTACATCGAGAGGGAAATTAAATTATGAAGTGTAGGATGATGAGGGTTGGTTTCCATTGCAGGAGGAGATGAATGAATGTGTTCTTTCTTCCGAGTAATGTAGGTTTCTGAAAGTTGTGGACCCAGAGGTCCACAGCTGTTCAGTACCACAATAGTTGTTCAGCAGAAACTCTACCTAACAGATCACCTCTGGAGCTGGTCAGTAAGCAATGCTGCAACACTGACAGCAGCCATGAGCGTTATCTGGTTTGGAAAAAAAAGTAGGTTTTGCCTACTTTTTTGAGCTCAGCCTGAAGACCCGAGATTGATATACCACTAATCTTTCTGGAAAAGAGAGCACTAACAGCTTGTACAGGGTAATTTTCTTTAGCAACAAGTCATAAATACTGTTTACCTCCATCTTCATCCAGTGCAGCAGAAACTCTGTGCTTATTTTAGATTTCCAGTTTTAAGATCAACAAACAAAATTTTAATATCTTTGTACATTTTATTGCCTTATAAAAACTTCTTTCAATCTTATGCAAGTTGCATGATCTGATGCAACCCAGGCACAATACAACTACTATCAATAGCAGTTACCAGACTGTGCACTCTTACAGCTTCTGCACCTGATTTCAGGTTACAACAGTAGGAAGCTTTTGGTGGCCACTGCCCAATACCTGTAGCCTCTCCTAGGGACCGCAACACGTAAGCACAGCCAAACCAGTTAGACTAAACCTGGAGTCCTCTCTCCGGCAGTGGCACATAGCAGATGCTACCAGGAAAGGATAACGGTATGGCAAAGACATAGTGCAGCCTCCAGCAATTTGTGGTTCAAGGACTTTTCTGGGCCAGAGTTTCTTCCTGTAAGGTAGCCCTCGTGGATTAAACAATTCGTACCGTCCTTTTTTGAACCCGTTTTGGGGACCTTTTGCATGACCACTTCACTTTCATAGCAGACGTTACATTAAGGGCCCTGTCGCTGGCTCTGCATTGTCCTACACCAGCAAACGGGTAACAGCAATGAAGTCAAAGCAAGTCCTAAGGCACCAGAGAAAACAAGAATAGCAGAAGTTTGGATGACCAACAGTAGCATAGAGTAGACTCTGGGGCTAATTTTGTTTGTCTACCCAACGTCACAGCAGGGTACTCTTAGGTATCCACTGCACAAACTGTGTGATTAACCTGGACAGCTAGGCAAAGTGAAAATGTGTATTTATGCAGCATTTGAGTATCTGCGATGCATACTGAGCCACTGGTTCCGACAGTGGCTCTGTTTACAGTCACTACTCTGTCCACCGACTCGCTCTTTTCCCAAGTCTTTTTGTCTCTGTGTTAATTATGCCTTGCAGCACTTTTTAAAGGTTTAGTGTATTTTTCTTGTCTTCTTACTCCAATCACCCTTCTTTTCCTGCCCTCTCTGTCTCCCCTTCTACTAGTAGCTCATCACTACTTGCTGCTCGTCCCTTACCTATTTCTGCAACACCTCTCACTACCACACAGCTGAGTTAGGTCAGGCAACCTGGGTCTAGTAATAAATCTGAGTGGAAAATATGTATTTAAAAAAATAAAATTCTCTGCATAACCAGTCACCGGTCCACATTGATGATCCAAAAGGCACTAAAATAAGTATTATATTAGATTTTCTTCTTGCCGCTATTGTCATTGGAATATTTTGCTGAAATCAGTAAGTTTAGGCAAGACCTAATGACTAGCTAAATTCATAACAGAGTATCTGAAACATCTCCCTGAATTTGCTTAAGGCAGTTCACACTACTAAGATTCACAGGACTAAATCAATCTCATCTCTGCGTGCAATGTTTTATGCGTGTAGGTATCTATATTCCTGCATACAAAAGGCATTTCTGCATGCAAAATGAGGAGGTTATTTGAACAGTTCATGCCTACCCAAAAGGTCCTTTCGAGGTACAATTATGTATTCAAAAGCTTGCTTAAACAGCACTAAAATTTTAACAAACTTTTGTGAAAATCTATTGCACTGTATATTTGTAATGGACCAGATTTCTCCCCACACCCAATACCAATCATTTGTCAAATAATTATTTTAGGAAAGCAAACTAGCAACATGCAAAAGCACTACTTTTTCTCAACCAAAATGAATTTCAGAAAAGGATAAAGACTTTTACATGTTTTGCCTGTCACTTTTTATGCATTACTAACTATTCATTACAACTATGGTTGCTGTCCTTGCCCACAGAAATGGAGGATTCAGAAAATTAGTTATGATCTTCATCCCGTAGGTCCCAAAGAGTTCTCACCTCTCCAGAATATGTAACTTGCAGGAACATTCTACAGAGCTGAAAACAAACTTGCCTATTTTACTGTCCACCAGACTTCTATCAGCATTCAGCATTTTACAGGAAAGATTTTCAAAACAATATTTTTCTAAGTGCAGGACTAAATGATGATGTGGAATGTTTAATAACTGCTTAAACAAAAGCTTCCCCTGCTCCATTTGTTTTTATTGTCAGCTAGTACTCTGGCAGCAGACAAAGAGTTAATGTCAAAATACCTCTTCTGATACCCCAATTGTCTTTCCTCATCCATTGTTTCAAACTTCTTTTGAGTGGTCAGAAATTTTCTGCCTGAATAAACTCTCAACAGAAAAGAGAACTGGAGCAAACAGAAAAACGAGTAAAATAAAAACAAACTGTGTTGGCAATACAGAAAGGAGACCTGGTTATAAAATCAGAAATTTCTAGCACCAACATTTATTGTGAAAGTAATGTAATTAAAAAATGCAAATTTTGCCCTCTTGAAGCAAAATTATTTAAAGATAGCAACATTCTGTACAATATCATAAATGTGGCAAATTTAGCTTTGGACAACTTGATACTCAGAACGGAAAAGAAATTAGCCCAACTCTTTGGAAAGCTTTTATAAAACCGCTTTTAAAAATAACAAATCACTGTTTTCATAATGTTATTCATGTCTCAGCTTTCCTTTAGACTGAAATTTGATGCTAGAAGTAGTATTTGTCACTAATACATAACAGCTTCTAATTCGACCTTCTGTTTTGATCACTCTTAGCATTCTCATATTACTACTGGTAGCTAAAAACATATTCTTATAAAAAACAAGAGTAGTGCATTTCAGTTATGGTTATCTATTGATTCAGTTACACTTGAATTGATCTCAAATTGTTTCAAGCAACTGTTCTGCACCCAAAACACCACATGAACCACAGAAACCAGATCAATAGATTTCAAGTGAAATAATTGTTTTCCTTTGTAAGACCCCATTACTTCTTGAATGCAGAACTGTTTGATTGACCTCCAGGAAAGCAGCAGATGTGAATAAGGCAAGCACCTCAGGCCTTATCATTTCAAGTGAGGCCTTGAAAATTACAGGAAAGTACACTGAACATGTGCTCGGTTAGCTGTGGGAAATGCACAGCTGGAAAAGCTGCAAAACTGCATTTTACTCTGATAACATGAGAGCGGTAGTACATGCATGGCAAAAATAGACTTTTAGAGTTAGTCACCCGTGAACACACGTAAAAATATTTTACTAGTTAAGAAAATAATTCAAGGATTCTTGAATGACTGGTTTTACTTTCACAGTATCGGTATTAATGAGTTTTTTGTCTCGTTTCATGAAATTCCATACAGCTGTGCCACTGAACTCACTTTTTTCACAGTGTCTTACTACATAATTTTAATGCTTTGTGAGTGCAGTCATTTCCAGACTGCCATATTCAGACACACAAGGTAGGAGGCATAAACCAGTGCAGCAGCTGAGGAAACCAGGGTGACCTCTTTAATCCTACTGGCAGGATGCAGATTTATACCAGATTAGCAATTTATTGGCGTGCCTAAAATGAGATCATAAGCGATGCTGCCAAAAAGAGTGAGATGGGCTCTTCTAGGGGCTGAGTATGGGTTGAGACAGGGGCCGCGCTGACCTCCATGCAACACGGACAGCCCTAGGAGATGAAATGATAATAGTATCCCCAGGCTGCCAAATCTGCAGCACTGCACGGAGAGTGCTCTAGCTGTAGCCCTGTCTCTGTCTGGTCAGTGCTGTTCCCTCTACCATCACGCATTTGCAGCCCTGGGATAAAGCCTTACAACCGTCTTTCCTACCTGGAACATGCCCTTTTGCACAGCAGAAGGAGCCCAGGGACCACCATCTCTGTCCACAGCCGTGGGCAGGAACAAGTTGCCTGCAGAAAACTGAGCGAGAGCGGGACTGGAAGGTGTTGGAGATGTGTGGTATCTGAGGACATGGGTTGGTGGTACAGGACAGAGCAGCTAGACAGAGGGTTAGGACACCTTGTGATGGTGATTATGGGAAGGCATTGCCAGAAGTAACAAACCTGACAGGCTTGACCTGTCAATCTCAGCCCAATGTACCATGCTCTCTCCGTTATAAGACTTAAATAGCACACAGCAATAGCAAAATTACTGCTTAGGTAATGCAAACATGGGTGTTCCTCCAGCAGGCATCAACAGCAAATGACAAGAAACATATGTGCACCTACTTACAAATCGCAGTTTTAATAGGCAGTTCTATTTTTAGGTAATTTCTACCCTTAGTTGACACTTCCCCCACAAAAGAAGAAGTAGGAACTGAGAATACAGCAGTGTTGCTTTTGTGGTCTTAGGACTAGTTGCTGACCCTAGTACCAGTCCTCCTGGTATGGGAAATTTTTATTTTTTTTAATTATATTGCAAATAAATGAAATACATTATAGCTTAGAATGGTTTTGTAAGGAAGTCTTGGTTGGCTCCTTGCACATATTAGAACTGATCTGAGCTTTACTCTTTTATGAGCACAATTAACTGCAAACACCTTGTCATAAACATTTTTAAAGGTCAAAGAGATTGCAACAATTTTGCTAAAGAGATAAATGGTCAAATAAAACATTGAATTGTTAATTCCCAGGTGACAAAAAGCTGCATGAGTCAGATCAATAAGAAGACACACAGAACGAATTCTGGGATAAAGGGCGGGTCAACCTTGAAGTGTTAATAACTTGCTCCTATTATTTTTCTTTGGCACATCATGCGTTCTAGCAGGTAACGTTGCTGTTAATAGCAAATTAATGTCCACAGATTCACAGAAGTAAAACTGGGCATCAGAGATTATTGAAACAAAAAGTTTTGAAAGGATTTAGCTCTATTAACACAAGGAAAACCAGTGAATTTATAAAAGACAGGTAAGAGCAGTCTTACTATTATTTCTAATCTAATGTGTTAGTCGATAGCTGGATAGGGCGCACGCTCTGTCTCTGCAGATTTCCGCTTTTCAACCTTGTTCTTAATGCCTGGGCTTTTATTAAACAGTAACCATCAAAAATACACAGCCTTACTTGAGTTAAGAGAATTGTAAGCAAGCACTACATTAGATGAAGACTGAGTATATTGAAGAAGATATTCAGCTGGTCTGTACTATGAAAGCTGTTGCGGTACTGGGGGAACTCGTATTAGCCTAACGTCTGGCCCACAGAATGCATTAGTGTTTGTGGAAGGTCAGATACAGCAATCAGCATCCTTGCCAGATACATGTTTGTCTAAAAGAAGGGAGATCCTTTCTTCATCTTTCTGAAGTTGATAATGGTGTGACCATTATGTTCAGCATTCCTGTCTGCTGAAAATAGCATTTTGTAACTATAGCTACTTCAGAAATTAGTGCTCCTTCCATTGGGAAAACCATGCCTTTCTGTCCATACTGACCATTCAACTCAATAAAATGCAAGTTTGGAATTGGAAATGTATAATTAAAACTTAAGACGACTAAATTTGAATAAAAGGTTCATCAGGTCAAAATAGTGGATATGAAAGGGGGACTTACAGAATCGTTTAGAAGACACTGTCTGTTTTCTCTAGTCCACCCACCGTTCAATATGACATTAGTTGGACTACAGTAACAGTCACATGAACCATACTTTGTTATGAAAACTACACTCATCCAATTTTACGACTACTTTTAGATGAGATTAATAATATTTTTTTTCAAACTGTTAAAATTTCCTTTTCATCTTATTCATAAAATTCCAGTAGGGAGAGTGTAAGTGCCAAGCATGTCACTTGAAACTGTGTATTGAATGACTGTGGTCTAGAAACTAGCTCTTATTTACCAGTGAGGTAGAATGGGCTCCTATTTTCAGTTTATTTTTAGAAAAATATTAAGGAGAATTTCAGGCTCTTGGAAGGAGACCACCTAAATAAGTCCATTCTCAAAACTATTTAATTTTTTGGACACTTCCAGAGATGATTACAAGACTAAAAGTCATATGCAAAGAAAATTATCTCGCCTTTATTTAATTGAAGATATTTTGGAGTAAAAGAAAGATTTTTCCTAATGAGGACTAAGCAACTCATGGAAGACAAAGCACAAAAAAATGTATAAGTCTATCAGAAATCTGTAACTCCCGATATGCAGTGAAAAATATCTACCAGTATCCATGGGAAGAAACTGAGGAACTCAGACTATTCCAAAGCATTATGCAGTGGCATAAAATATAGACAGCGGTGCCTATGTTGATCCCACTGGACACTTGAAGGCAAATGAACATTTGAAAGGTCAGTAATTTTACTTCTGCCAAATTGAATGCTAGTAATTTGCATAAGACTGAAAGTCAAATATCAGTGTAAATTCCCCCAGTCATATGTAAATTTAATCACCCCATACCTCTAACAGCAATCTTATGTCATCTGGCATGAAAAATGTAAAGTACATAATCCCATAAAGCATGCCGGACTAAGTGATACATATAACACAAGAAGATACGACATGACAAACATCTATTTTATGTGCTTTATAAATGGCATGAAAACATATTTTAGTCTGACAGCAAATTTTAAGGTTCTGTTAACTACTCATTAAATGATTTTACAAATTCAGACACACTCTCCTTTTCCAGTGCACTTCAGAAATACCTGCTGGGATTTATGCAGACTGCAATCTAAAAGGATTTTTTAAATTCATTTTAATATTTGAACAGAAATTGACTCACTTAGTTTCCAAGTCAACTTTGAGGCGTGATGTTAGCTTTAAAAAGAGAAAGACATGCTAGTGTATTTTTCCAAAGAGATATTTTCACTTTGTGTCTTCTAAAAACATCACTTTATATATATAGCATGAGGCCTCAAGGCTCACTCAATCAATGGCAGTTATGCCACTAAAATTAATGGCTATGCAATCAGGACTTATTTAGGTTTTCCTACAGTATTTAAAATTTAAAGAGAAGCCTAAGAGACTTCCACAATTCTAATATAATAGTAATAAATAATAACCACTAAATGGGTCTGTCTAACATGGGGAAGGAGATCTGGCAACAGTAACATAATTCAAACTAATGTTAAAGCAGTATTTCTCATGAAATCAGCTGACATCCTCTGAAGACACACGAAGAGCACAAAGTGACATGAAGTGACATCCTACCCCTCAGCAGCTCCTCAGGGTTTTATAAGCATTTCCACAGAAATCCTGTTGCTTGCCAGCCCTAGCCTTCTACAACTCAACGTACCAGGAAGCTGCCCTGATCCACAATTTTTCCATTGCCATAATGTCCTTCACCATCCTTTTTTATGAAGGTGGGGAAAAAAAGATTGATGCAAAACGATACACTGGCACCTATTGGAATCTGTGCTGCAAATTGCACTGTCCTTCAAGGAAGCATGACACATACAGTGACTATTGTGTGGACCTTCCTCAGCCCATAACCCCTAAGAAATGAAAAGATTCAACACTGACAGCCTAGGGGTTAGCAGGATATGAGAGCTTCCCAGCAACACTCCCCTCCGCTGCAAAATTACAAGCATGCTTCGCTGCCTTTTGCACCCCAGGGTAGAGGAGAGAATGTAAAGTCCAAAACTACCTTTGCTCTTGTGTTGCTGTAATTGTTATGGTTTGTGGATTTCTGGCCCGCACGAAGCTCATACACTGTCAGGCCTACAAAAAAAAGAAAGGTTTCTTTAGGCTGCCTTAAATGGCAAGGCAATTTAAGAACAGGGCACTGTTGAAGAAAGAGTCCATTAGGGTGATAGCCTATACAGCTACTTTCATACACCTAGTTACAATACAGGTATGTTTAGCTGTTATTAAGGGTTCTATTTCATCTGTCTCCATTCTAATTTTGATCACTTGATTACATTTTATGACATTGAAAATATATAAATGGGGTGCTTCTACCCCATAATCATCCTAGCATCTCTGTAAAGCATTACCATTTCGATGCAGTTGTTTGCTTTGTTTTGCTATGAATTTATGTTTTTCAAATAGTTTAGACTTCCATTAGAAATTACATGCTTTAACCTTATATTTGTAGGCTACTCACTCTGTATTAAACCAAAACTGACTGTGTCAAACCAATCATTTGAGCCAAGAAGTTTGCAAGACATTGTGCAGCAACAGCAGTATAGAAAGTTTTCTCACATAACAAAGGAGAGTATAAGCTGTTTCTAAAATCACATCTGTTTACCAACTTTTAGTTAGTTCAGACATAACGTTAGACACAATAGTATTTGTATCACCTGAGATACAACATGGAATACAAATATTCTGTGTTTTGCATGTCAGCCTTTCTACCAACACAAGCGACTGTTTTAAATAACTATTTTAAACTAAAGTATTTGGTCTGCCAAGAGAGGAAAATGAACAGCACTTCATACATGCCTTCTAGTAATCCTGACGGAATATAAATGTTAGCTTATTAAAGTAAATGCCACTTACTAAATATCCACAAAATACTAGATATCCCAGAGTGACTGCTACACTGGTTTAAATGCTTCCAAATGCTAACGCAGATTTTTACAAATTGAATAATGTGATACTAACAAAGTAGTAGTAGCTTAACTAGAAAAGCTCTCCTTTCTCACAAATGGAGCCTGGCATGTTGAAGTGTAACTAATTCTCATGCAGTTTTATTAATTACATCAAAAGAATGTGATTTGACCTCATAACTGTGGTCTTTTTAAGAAGAGAGAGACAACTGCTGTGAAAGAGCACATCTTATGCACTCCCAGCTTTTCTTGTTCCATTAAAAGGCTCCTGTATCTCTCCTGGGACCCCACTGGCAGCAGATACAAACAGCACAAACCAGCAGGAGCATGCAAAGAACAGGTGCTCCGGCTTATTGCAGCTGCGGTGCATGTGGAGGGGGAAAAAAAAGCTATTGCTTTTGCTGACCACCTCTGAAATAGCTGTCTACCTGGAGATGTTTCATTTCTCTCTCACAACACATCTTTAAAAGCGGCTCTTGTCAGATGTTACGCTCGCTCACGGTTAAACAACTGTGTAAAGCAAAGCACTTTTGTGATTAGACATACGATCCGGCATATAGTACATTTAATCAAAGATGTTAACGGCAAAAGGAAATACATAAATGTAAATGTTGCTCAGCAAGCAATTGAAGAGAATAAGAAGCCACAGAATCATACTCTATCATAGCATCGCTATGCTAACACAGCACTGTAACACGATGGGAAAACACACACTTTACACTGTATCACTTGCGAAAAATACAGACTAATGGTGAGATAACAACAACATATATAATTAAAAACGTCAGCTCTGACCGCACATTTTTGGTAACACATTGTTCACTGTCTGTATTGTGTTCTCTCTCCTTCCTTTCCTCTTCTGCTTTCCATGTGCCCTGCCGACTTAGACTGAAGCCCCTCAGGAAAGGGGCTTTCTACAGATCAGTGTCCACCCCGCAGCGGGGACAAAGGGATTCAGCTCTGGTTTGTCCCTGTGTATTACCACAACAAACACATGCAAGGAGGATGATAGTAATTGCGGCAAGGAGTCTGTAAAAATACATACTTTACATGCAACCGCGATAGCCTCCTAATATTAGGCAAGTCATGACATCACCACGTGCTTTTGTTCAAATCCTACGTAATAGGTGGCATCCAAAGACAACAACATCCACAGGTACAACGGCCCACTGCCACTTCTTTATGTAAACTGCTTCTGATGCACACCACAACAGTCTTTGGTAGACTACTTCTTGTGCCCGAAGGGTACATTTTAATGACCCTTATCACAAGAAGAGACAAAGTGAACATCCGAGTTCTGAATCTTGCTAACACCTGCCCGCCTGCGTCGCCAGCCCGAGTGCTTGTTGGTGTATTAAACAAAATTGCATGAGTATAAAATTGCAATGAGACCAGAATCAAACGCTCATTAAAATTGCACTGCTGACCTTTTAAAATGGCAATATAGAATTGCTGTCACTAAAGAAACTGTAAGGGGACAAAAAAATTGCATTAGAACTTTTTCAATCTATGCTCACAGTTGGCCACGTATCTCTTTAGCTAAATAAACACAAATTGAAATAATGTGATGCTAGTCAGTAGAGGTAAAACAACATAATACCGTAAAAGGAGACCTAAGCATGTTGTTTAAGATATTTAAGAGTTTCTGCCTTCTAAAGTTCAGATCCTGAACAAAAATTCATGCACCATTATACACCCACTTTCTATGGTCGATTACAATCATTTCATGTGAAAAACTGAGCACTGCCTACAGAAATGTCCAGCTGGAGTCACAGAGCCAGCTTCTCGGCAGCAAAACATCTCCTTCGGTTTATAAACTAGTGGGAGAAAAGACAAGAAAACCACTAAATGTCCCCATTAGGAATAGCTGTGACATACGGGGCTGTGTTACTGGTATGGAGCTAACACAGCTGACACTGCAGCGTCTAACACAAAATGACCTCAGTCCCACGGCTACCCTAAAAGACACAGGCTGGTGGACAACCAGCTCAAAACCCAACAACATGAAATCAATTTTCCACTCCTTTCTCCTAAGTATTAGCAACCGCTGTGGTTCTTAGGAATTTGACTCTAAAATAGCAATTTGTGCAGGTAGGAGGTGCGGATACCTGGCTGCACCATGCAGATGTGACGACCACACTTGCAGCCATACAGGTAACTGCAGCTACATCTTCTCACATGGCCCTCCGCACTGGAAAATCAGGGTGCTTTTGTTATATTCTTACTTCCATGTGTGTGTGTATGTCTGTAATAACCTGCAAACCCCTCTGTTTTGATGAATTGTTAGTAACATGTTAAAGAGAAATACTCATTTGTGTTCCTGAAGTTCCAGCAAACTTTGACCAAGTTCAGAACAGGTGCCAATTTAGGGCTGAATATAAACTAATGAGACATAAAAACGTCCCCTTGGTAATTCTTTTACAATGCAGCAGGGGGCCATTTCTTCTCTGCCAGCTCCTTTTATTAAATGTCCATCAATGGGAATTTTGGAATATCCTTTAAGAGAGTTATTTTAGGAACGGGGCTGAAACGTCCGAACTGTGCATCACTTCAAAACTCTTGCTAATACCATGGTTCATATAACTTAGTTTTTCAAAATCATCTTTTCAGTTTGGGGTTTCGGATTTTTTCCCCACTTCCTGAGGTACGTTACACACTTGTTTTTAAACTCTTCAGGAACACAGAATAATTTGTTCTCCTGCCCAGTGCCTACTGAGTTTTTTGGGAACAGCAGGATTTCTTTAATGCTTCTTATTGAATTTCCCTACTTTCTCATTTAAGTGTAGAAAAGCAAGTTCTATTCCGCACCCCTCTTAGCAGATTGTAGTAAAAGAGGAGAGAGGAAAAAAAAAAAAACCTACTAAAGCTCTGACAGATGGTACCCAGCGTTTGACTCATGCTGGGCTCAGCAGGACCTATAGTTTAGAAGGTTAGGACTGTCAAAAAGACTCTGCTTATCAAGTGAATAACAAAGTGCGGACTGCCAGGCTGTTTCCTATAGAAAACTTGTGTTTTACTTGTAATTCTCAGCTATCTTTCTGGTGCTTCCGAAACTTGAGGAGCAGATGCATGCTTTTCTATTTAAGAAACAACTTGGAAGCTGACATCCTGGGAGCAGCCGGCGGCACAGTAGGCCCGACTCTAGGAAGTTGTGCCCCCGTGCTAGTGTCAGCGCTGCAGTTTGGGGACCTCAAAGGGGATCTGAGAGCAAGCAGAGAACTCCTCTCCATTCGCCTTCTTCTGCAGTCAGGGAAAAATTTAGCTTCTCTTAGATTACTGCCCCAGTCTCAGGATCGCTTTAGCAAAGTAACTGTGGTAAACTGTGAGAAAGGTCTGAGCATAAAGCAGCATTTTCTTTTTAAGTCATTTTCAAGCTCACATCAGTCAGCATCTATCCCAGTACAGAAGTATCTAAAGTGACTACAAATGTTAGCAAGCAGACCTGAAAGCAATACTGAAGTCTGGAGAAATACAAATAAAAGGTTAACAGCTTGTACCCATGTTTACTGGTAAGTCTGGACTTCTAAATTCGGGGGGGGGGAGCTTGCTGGTAAATGTATGTTGCTGTGAATATGTGACAGGCACTGTTACTAATCATTGCTATAGCACTGTAAATATCCTTAATGCTTTCTTCCCAAAAATAATGTCAATTCATTTGTCAAACAAGAACATTGTTTTAGTCATAAACTGGTACTAACGGTTAGCAGCTGCTCTTCAACAGTCAGAATTAATGAGATAGTAATTATACAGCAAAATACAACCTTTTTATTGCCAACACTCAAGCCTCTGTCATTGCCTCGTTTTCTTTTTATTCAGAACTATGAAAAATGAAATGACTTAACTGAGTTTTGAAGTTTACAGAATACAATTAATTCAATGTGGATTAATTGCTATGTGTAATATCAAAGCTGGTTTTTAAAAGACTTAAAACTCGTTTGGTACTAAATGGGGAAGGGTGAGGAATCAACCCTGCTTTACAGTAAAAGAGAGTCACAGGCATGCAGAATGGTGTGACTACACACAGATTATTAGTTTTGGTTATTCTGCTGCCAGATAACCTGCAGCAGAACAAGTGTGTGGTCAAAAATTCTCTCATTATAATTACTTATTAATTGATATCACATTGATCTTAAGATAAAGCCATAACCAATGTGATGCTCCTGCAGCAATAGCTCAGGGCATTTTGTACAAGGCAGTCTGTGTTTCAGAATGTTTTTACCTGGTTTGTGTATTAAAAACTTGCTTTGAGTAAGGCAATGAACAATGAAGATAATTCTTTCATTCTTTCAATCTTCACTGTAAAGCAAAAATTCTGGCCTGAAATGTGGGTAATTTATTTAAGTGCTAATTTATTTGGGGCTCCCACCCTCAAAAAAGGGAGGGGCAATAGGCTGAGTGTACAAACTGTTGTTTTTCTCCCTACCTTATCTCGCCTCAGTTTCCATTCCCCAATTCAAATGTCTGCTAACATATTATGTAGAGATCATGACCGGAAACATATCTGTCCAAAAATTCAGTTTGATTTAGTTTTCATGCAGTTCAGCCATGAGCACGAGTGAAGGAAGTCATTAAGCAATATATTTCTGAAACATACGTAAAAAATGAGCAGCGTTCTCACCCATCACTTCAGGGCATGTATGATGTATCCTTGCAGAAGCTGTGATTCCCACCCCCTTATTCAGCGCAAACCCAAGGACCTACACAGCCATCACAGGGAACAGGCAATTTTCCGTCTGTCACCTGGGCTCAATACAGCCAGGTACTGAGCTCCCCACAGCTCCCTACAACTTCTCCTCCAGGAGCTGGGTGAAAATCCCTTAGGCTCTGTCGAATTGCTTTGTGCTCTGCACGGCACAAGGAGAGCTGGCCTAGGAGCCGTTTGCCTGTCCTCTCCCCTGTTCCAAGGCAGGTCCCAGCAAGTAACTTTGCTGGAAAGTCAGGGCTCAGGACAGGGACACCTTGTCCAGTCCTGTGGTTACTTACCAGATTGACCCTTGAGTTTAATCCCATGGATGTACACGAGTTAGTGACGAGTGATTCTTGCTGTCATGAGATGTCCATCAAAAAGACTAAGCAAGCTATATAAAAACTCATATCTGTAGCAAAGATGTGATGTGGAACAGAGAAAAGACAAGCAAAGACACTTTCATGGACAGATACAGGAGGGAACCTGCACTAAGTCCACAAATAAAACAAGAGCTAGAAAACAAGTCGCACTGGCTATTTTATCTACACACAAATGCCCAAATTTCTCTGAAAAAATCCATTACAAATTGAAAAATCAGTGTTTTAATAAAGAGCCACAAACACTATCAGTCTTAGCAAACGCATAGTCATATTCACACTTGCATTTCAGTAAATGACATACTGTTTTCAGCCAGGTATTAATATGACTTATTTGCTTTCTTCTGATGACACAATTCAGTCACCCGTAGCCTCTAATTCTTCACTGCTATGTATCTGTCATAAATCTTTGGGAATCGCTCAGCTGCGAGCAGCAGAAACTTTGTCCTCACTCCCTCCACATCTGCCTGGGATACAGCTAAGGCACAGAGCCCAGGGGTATCTAAGCTACAAGTTAGGTATGTGCTTTCTAACAAAGGGAGCAGATGGGCTGGCCTAGGAACACCTACCACTTCTGTACCTTTGAGAAAACTGTATCTATAAAATGTGACATTGAATAAATTGCTCGAATGAGGGCCCTGAATACTTTCATTGTTCTCCGGATACCAAAAAATAAAACAAAAAAGTAATTATTAACTGTGATCCTGAGGGCCTGAACCTGCCCGCTGGGTTGAGAGTTAATTTCATTAAAATCAGGACAGTTTCTTGTACAAGCTTGGGAAGCTTTGTTTTGTGCCCAGTTTAGAGCACCCTGTACAAAACAGGTCGGCTGCTATGACACAGTACCTTTTTCAAAACAGACTTCACAATGCCAACACAACAATAATTTCAGAATGTCTCAAGAAAAGGATAGAGTCAGATTTAAGCATCGCTTACTCTTTTTGAAGAGATGAAGGCAAGCCTTTCATTACAAGCTTCATAGCATGTCATTTAAATATTATTTTTATTTATACCTTAATCAAAGTAAACATGCAAATAGGTTCTATAAATTTTATCAAACAGACAGGAGAGGGAGCTCTCTCTTCATCCCACTAGATCATGAATGGATTTTGCTGAACTTACTAAAATTTAACCACATTTTTATTCTATGTCACATGTTACTTGTCATTCTTTTGTCCTGGGACTGTCTCCTCCTAACAAACAACTCTGCAACACGAAACATTCCTGTGTACCACAGAACATTTTTTTTTTATGAATGCAATAAGTACATTTTAAAGGCACTTTTAATTTTGCTATAGGAAAAAATGAGGATGTAATTCCTATTTACAAAATTCTGCTTCCCTACTTACTGATGCGCATACAAACACATACTCTGCATGTATGTGTGCATCATAAGTATAATAATTCTATGCTTTCCAACTTAAAATACCAAGCAAGTTATTTTTTCTTTGTCGCCATCTTTTACATGTTCACAGAAAATTCTGTATTTATCCTGAGATCTCTCAGACCAACCTAAGAATTGTGGTAGATCCACGTGCATTTTTAGGATAAATCACTGAAATATCAAATTCAAAAGAAATACATGCAGGCAAACAAATCACAGCTAAAATAAACCCAAGAGAAGAGAAAGTCCCAGTAACCTTAACGTCTGCATGTTCTCACTGTGTTTATTTAAAATCTTCTTATTGGAATATGGTCTTAATTCACATTCCAAAAACAGAATTTTGACAGCAGAAATGCTTGTATCAGCATCTGGATACAATGCTAAAAATCAAACTGTGAGTTACATCTGTCTCGTAAAGGCTATATAATAAGATTTACTTAATCCATTTGAAAGAAAAAAAAATGTTTTTGTCCCCCAATTTGTTGCGACATCTGAAAGTTCATGAGGTTATGACCCCTCTTCAAGAAAGCATCTTCTACCACCTGCAAATACCCTAGGAAAGCAGTTTGAAACAATAAAACACGTGCTAGTTAACCGTTACCAGGGAAACAGTTATGCTTCAGCAATGGGAGGTTTCAGCCCCACAGTGGCTTTGTCTAAAGAAGACATGGCCCAGCTGTTACCAAATAACCATTGTTGTAGATCATAGGGAAATAACAGCCAGTGCACCAGCTAAGCCCTATGGAAGTTTCTCTTTCCTTGCCGCCAGAGGTACATCTGAGTAAAATGACAGAAGAACAGGCATTTTACAACATAAACCAAAATACAATAATAGCAAAGATACTAAAACCAACCTATCAATAGTGACTTGTCATTAAATGCCGACAAATCTATTGTCTTCCGCACTTTTAGGATGATGATTTTTCTAATGCAACACCCTCAAGTCACTAGGTGGCAAATGCTAACATTATTAACCACAGCATCAGAAAGTTTCAGAGCCCGAGGATGAAGTTATTCTTTGTGCTTACAAGTGAATCAGCATACAAAGCCAATTTTTTTTTCATACAGCAAAGGGATACAAAGGGATGCAGGAACAGATTGGTCTCCCAGCTCCTTATAGCTTTTCTCAGAGATGCACAATAATTAATTTCATTGTCTTGAAACACAGCATCACAGTTTTCAGTCCAAATTTTCATTTCCCTTTAAAATGGAATTTGGCTGGCTATACTCATTAGCTTGTAGAACACACTGAATAATTGAACAGGGGTGTTTTGCAGGTTTTGTCGGTTGGGTTTTGCCTGATTGTTTAAAACAGGGAGAGTCAAATCCTAGATCCCAGGCAGTCAGTGCAGAGCTCTCAGTAACGGTAACAGAAGCAAGGTTTCATTCTGGTATTCAGAAGAGTTTTTCCCTCTCATGTATATCTTCATTCGCTCACTCTACCAAAATTATTACTGGCTCTATTAAAAGTTGCCATGAGATGATGCTGTGCTGAAAGGAACCAGAGAGCAGGTACGATGCACCTCCATTAATTGTGCAAAGCCTCCCCAGCAGCTGTCAGGAGGGGCAGCACCTGTACAGGGACAGAACAGACAGGACGAGCTAACTAACAGGCTGAATGCAAAGAATAAACACACAAAAGTCACAGTGAAACCGAGATGTTCCTTAACCTCAATTTCTTTCTACAAAATACAAGCTCATTTCTCTGATTCTGAAGGGTGTGGTGAGGGGAAAATGTGGCTCTGTGTGTTCATTTCCACTTTCCTAGTGCTCCACTAGCATTACAAAAAAATACGAGAATGAATTGTTCCCTAGAAATAACCTTTTCAACCTCTCCTGATAATCTGCTTAGCAAGGACACAAGCTGTTTTTCATTTGTTTATACTGTAGAAGCAGTCACTGTGAGTCACATCTTATGGAGACTTTTTTGCATGGATTTTTCAAGAATTTGCTACAAAACATCCTTTCACTTCCTAAAGACAAAGGGAAATACATACTGGTCTCTAGTCTCCTTCTAAAGCACATTAAAGATTTTTCACAGCAGAAGACACCAAAGATCTGTTCCTTGTCCTTCAAATTCTTTAGATCACTTAGCACTGGCAAAAACAAATCTCTTAAAATGAAAGCTCCACACCAGAACTGAGTAAATAAATCCGAGGTTCTTATAGCCTCCTTTCCTGCTCACAAAAAGAGTATTAAGTAAGCTAAAGTAAGGGTTTTTTTCCTTTTTATTTCTTGTGCTTACTGTTTGGAATTAGCATAAGTGTTAGAAACTATACAGTCCACGATTAATCGCCTCTCATTTGTTTGTGGTTTTTTTCATTTTTTTAAACACCCGCACAGTACAAGTCTATTCATAATCTGTGCCTCAAAGAATGTCCAATCTAAATGTAAAAATGCACAACAAGACATAACAAGTGGGAGAGTCATAAATGAGGCAAGAATTACATCGACTGAAGGGGAGAGAAGGCTAGTACCAAAGAACCTCCATGAGGCTGCAGCAGTCAAAGGGGTGGTGATGATGACTGGAGGAGACTCTAAAAATTTTATCTCCTTTCTTTCCCAATACCAACATCTAGACAAAAAAAGGTCAGAGAGGGAAGTTTACAGAAAAGACATCACTGCCATTTGATTACAACCAGAATGTATGCTGAGAAGGAAAGGGGAAAATCACAGTTGCTGTAGTAGAAACCAAAAAAAAAGTAGTAGAGTCAAGGGCAAGAAGTACTTCTCACAGAAATTTAGAGGAAAGGTGGTGTTCTCAGTTTCAGCCAGATCAAGTCCCAGGTGATCGGGAGGCATCTGAAACGCAACCTTCGGAAGACAGGGATCCACACAGACTGTGAATGTAGAGCATCAGAACCAAACAACAGTTTAATTATTATCAATATGGTTGTCTAGTCATCTTGAAAATTTCTGAAGAGTTACATCTGGTCTTTCAACAACAGAACCTTCTTCAACATCTTATTCGAAATTCAGTTTAAAACATTACATGGACTAGGAGAAAGAAAACATTTCTCTCTCTTCTTCAACCTGGATAAAAGTCGCAGACTGGGAAATCTCTGCAGGCAAATGTGATGTCTTTATAGAAATCTCACAATTACCTATAGAGATTCTACAATCTGGCATCTTCGTACACAGTAATTATAAAGTATACAGTACTTCATCTTCTGCACCTCTGCTGAGTTGAGCTGAATTCAATCCAAATTGCCTAAATACCACGTAGCTGACTGTAAGCTTTTCTCTTAATAATTTTCATGAGCCAAAAAATTGGAAAAAAAAAGCATAAAAACTACATGTGTTAACCCACTGGACACTGGAAAACTACTGTTAACTTCTGTATACTAAAGTCCATAGTTGTTATAGGATATATTTCAACTATGAGGGCTTAATATTCCATTAATAGGCTACACCTACTGTTAACTGAACCTGAATCACAACTAGGTTGTCATGGCTGATTAGTTCACATAGCACTGGATGAGTACAGCTTTTTTAAAACGGTGATGCTTTGAAGAGCTGTTTGGTTGATGAGTGTTCTAAAATCAAGCTTTGGACACAGCAGCAGCAAGAATAAGTCACTCTGAAAGAAACATCTCTTTTTCAGTAAAAAAATACGTAGCAATGCAGGCCTTCATGAATGGAAAAAAATAACTTTTTTTTTCTCACCTAAAATGTTCCTAGAACTATCTGATATTTGGGAAGTTTTAGCTCATCTTACTCGAATGACATTCAACAGATTCATAGTTGGACAATCAGGAAGGCAGCAACTCTTGAATGTTCTTGAAATATCAAGGCGTCGATCCTGCTCAGAAACGTATTTCTAAAAGCCAACGCGTGCACAGAAATAATGCTATGCCATACCTACACATGGCCTTATTTTCATCACCATTCTCAGAAAGGTGATGATGCTGTGAACTACACAGTGTAGCAACAGCAAGGTTGCGCAGTTTTAACAGGACAATACAGATGACGCAAATAAAGCTCATGAGAAGCTGACTGCACACATACCGTCTCAGTGCTTCAGAGTTAACATCGAACTGAATGGGCCCAGTTCACCTCCCAGTGACTGTGTACCAGAATCCGTGCCTATGTACTCCAGAAGATAGACCTCTGAAAAATTCACTCCACCTGAACAAAACTTATATAAAAGCTGGATAGGAGGACAACTTGGCGTGAAAGGACACCAGAGCTGTTAATGCAAGAAGACAGAGGCAAGTAGGATCACAAATTTCACCTGGGTTGCAAGTCAGATGAAGACTTTGATCTTCTCAGTTAATGCTATGCTAGAGGACTCTTAGACAACACTTGTCACTTTGAACATCCATCATATCCACTTGCAATCCTGCTGAGAAGTCAAGTGTCTACCTGGGCTGTAAGGATGTCACTTAGGTTTCACCTCAGCTACTTTGGGCATAGGGGAGGCCAAACTGCCTCTTCCTCTGATCTTGCTGCTTTGCTACTAGCTCCAGGGGAAGGGAGCAGTGGAGAAGACGTTGGCATTTTCAAGTGCGGGGGTGCTATTCCAGGAGCAGGGCACATAAAGCAAATACTACTTAGGTAGAAGAACAGCCAAGAGCGCGACACTGAGGCAGGGAAAAGGCACGGTTCGAGCTCCCATTGCAAAACTCCACAAAATCCAGCAGCTGTGCTCCACCCCTTACTGAAAAGGATCGGTTGGATGTTTTTTAACTCCAAAGTGATTCCCACACTTTTTTTATTACTTCCTCATTTTACAACTCCTCTGTTCTCCCTCTTTGCAAGAGATATATACTTAGTCTGCACAACAGCCTTGCTATGTGACTTTCCAGTTCCCAGCACTTCCCAGCAAACCACTGTTCTTCCAGTAGAGTTACCACCTTTATTCTAGATTGGAATTTACATAAAGACTGAAATAAAGGTATGAGTTTAATCTATTCTTCTCAAACAAGTGTTAATTGACAAATTATGAGGGCAAGCATGTGCAACTACCATGATTATGGCTGATAATCGTGCATGCAGGTACAATTGGCATGTCAGCATCTGAAAAAAAAAATTGTAGTGATATCCTAGAATAACTCAAAACAATGGCAAAGCCCCATTCATTTCAATATCATGACTGTTTCAACACAAGACTTAAATATTAGTTCTGGGACTGGAGGCAGAATTGCAGTTGGAACCAAAACATTTTCCCCAATCAGACCCTTATAAATTATCCTTAATTTTATTAAAGCCAACTTGTTCTTGCCTACCATGTCTTCATAGAGACTGTTTTAATAAGCCATGAAATGTGCTGTGCAGTAAAAACATCAGTTACCTTATACGATTTTTTAAAAATTTATCTGACTATTCTGCTCTAATATTTTAAATCCATCTTCAGTTATTCAGTCAGCCCAAGCCCTGCACAGGTATCAATATGGTGCCATACATTTCCAAAAATACTGTTGATGAATAATATGCAATCTGCCCATCCATTTAGATTCATAAAGGAATGCATCAAAAAGAAGCTATGCTGGCAAATCCAGCCCTGAGAAAGAAACCAGAGCTTCATTCCAAGAACTGACTCAAATCGATGCTACAATCACTCTAGGCTAACCTCAAATTTTAATCCCTTGATTATTTTTATATGAATTTTTTTGTTACTGTTCTGATTAAGAGGCTCTTTCAATTCATATTGTATGTTTTAAGCTGCTGACATCATTCTAAATACTTCTTATCTTGTCAGACTGCCAGAACTACCTATGGTTTCACACCTCTATCTTCAGAATGCTGCCATTGTATTAACTAAAATATCACACATGAAAAAAGAGAAGCAAATTTTTCTGCAAGTTTCAAGATCTTATCATAAAACTGGAGTAATTATGCCAATGCCAATAATGTGCACTTACTATTTTCTGGATAAAATCTGGGCCCCAGTGAAATCAATACAAGTTTTTGCATTATCTTCTGTGAGATTCCTCCAGAAGCCTTTCATCCCTACTCTAATGACCCATTTCCATCTAACCATTTACTAGCAAATATCTGTCACCCAGCACTACAGCTTGGAAGCTAGTTTGAACCCATCATACTGGAATAGTGGGAAATTAAATAGCACATACTAAAAAAATCCCTTTTTACAAAAAAGGAAAGAAAATTCTTAAACACTTGCCACCAGTAAGGGTAACGTACAAACTGGTAACACAGTTCTGCAGCTGCACCAGGTCAACATTACGATGACTGCCACCAACTACTAGAGATCTCTTTTCCTGTAGAGCTGCCCAGGTTTCAACTACTGACTATCTTTTTTTTTTTTTTTAAAGAAGTCTGATTCTTTACTTTTAGCAACATGTAGAACTGGAGCACCATGTACTATTTATCCAACTCTGAATGTAAGCAAAACCATCATTATGACTGAACTTTTCATTAGACATTTTCACTGCAAATTACAATATGAAAAATATTGAGGCTTGATTGTTTGACCTTTGAGCTGGAAGTTCTAAACTCTCTTTTAATCAGTCTTACAATCATTTCATAATCCATCCACGTAAAAAAAAAAGAAAAGGCTACGTCAAAAAATCATCAAGGTTGAAGAGTCAAGCAATGAAAAATTAGAAGTGCCAGAATTAAGGTTGCCTGTGTGCCATCACTCTGTCCCCTCTGTGCTTCTGCAGTGTGAGATAGATTTTAAATTACAGGATTACATGCATTAGAGCTAGATTAACATTCTCGTACCATAAGGTTTCTGTGCACCATGGAAAAGTGAAAGGTACTCCAAATCCTTCAGAAACTTGGAACATCTTCTTGCTCACAGAGAACCTAGGAGGCAGAAAACGGAAAACTGCTGTCTACCCTTGCAAAGACAGCTAACCTATGCAGGTACCTTCTGTACGTAATATTAACCTATATCTATTTACACCATGTTGTAGTAATGCTTGCCTAAATTCCTATCTAGAAATGGTCTCCCCCTGCTTCTTTGGAGCCTTTCCTTCCACAGAAGTTCCACAAACGTACATGTGGATGCCTAAATGGTTCGAATGTAAAAAATTGCAATCTTAACAGCCATCCTCAATCCACTCCCATTTGACTATGATTTCAGTGCCATGCCAAAATTGTATTTGCATGATAGCTAGCACTGCTTACAAGAAAAAGGTGCAGGCCAAAAATGACCGAGCAAGAAGAGGAGTTGCAAGAATTTACTCAACATGGTTTTAACTCTTTTGTCACCAGTGGAAAACAGTTTAAGTACCACAAAAGAAACACAAAGAAACCCAAATTCTCAGTAGTGTGTTTAGGAGCCTGCCATACAAGAATCAACGGAAGAGATACGCCTTCTGGCTCTTATGCCTTCTCCTTTAGCCATAAGTTTTCCTCCACTTTCACAGATATGCAACAGATGAGAAAGTCTGGTCATGTCTGTATTCATCTGGAGCTTTGTTGGGACTTTCTGTTATCACCTGATGCCTTCTTTTGTCCAGCAAATACTGTTGAACTGGCTGAGCAAACATAATCAGACCACCTGCCAAGCCTGCCCCTGGTTCGTTCCAGTAGAAGGCTGGTTTTTCTGAGGATTTTCTGAGTCGCTCCCTGCCAGTATGCTCCAAGGCTGCACTATGCACAGGATTTCTCCCAGAGAAAAATCAACAGCTTTACATCAGTGATGGTACAGGCTGTATTCTATGGGCCTCACGGTTTTAGTAGGCAAGGTAAGGAAAGCAGCCCAACTTTGCAAAAACATCTGATCCAAACACACACCCTGTTGCTTGCCAGAGGGCTCGTGCAGGGTAAAGATTTCACCAGGAATTGCCGGCAGCCCTGCAGTCTGCCCCTCCATCAGCCAGAGGCTTCCTGCCTCTCCGTCGCACTGCAGAGGAGTGGCCCTGGAGAACCCCATGGAGTAGACATGGTGTGCAGACATGGCGTCAGCACTGCTGCTGTTACACCCACTCTACAGTCCTCCTAAGTGCAATGCAGCCCCCAGTGCTGGGGGTAGGGTGACGATAGTTTTCTTTAAGATACTATGAGCAGAATATTAGCCATAGAGCCTGCAGAGAAAAAAGCAGTTGGCTCTCCTTGCAACAATATTCTGCTGTTGCAGCAAATCATGACAAAACATAAAGTGAATGATCTTGTTTATCATGTTCTGCAGGTAATCAGCTCTAGGAAACAAGCTTGTATTTTACTTCATACTTCAGAAAACTTTCTTACAGCTTTTTTTCAAAACAATCTCTCAATATCTACTCTTCTTCTTCTCATCAAATGCTCCAGTACATCCAACTCTTTGATTCTTGGCTGCTCTCGTGTGCAGTTCTGGCATTTTAATTCTAAACACGTGAGATTTACTGACAGAGCTCCATAATGACCAAACACAAAAGCAGGATTTGGTTATAGTTCTCTGCTCAGATGTGCTACCCTGGTTTGAAAGCACTGATCAGCAGAGTTACAGGAGCATAAAAGGAGGTAAGTGTAAGGAGCCGAAGAAACATGCACATCACTTTTAGATGCTTTATATAAATGGCTTTTGTTCAGAAGTTAGAGAGTTCCCTTGATTTTATATTTTATTGTATTCCCTATTACACAAGAGAGGCCAAATAAGCAGAGGCTGAACCAGAAAGAACAAGTCTTGCTTTATCAGTTTACATGCAGATTGGGGCATGTCAAAGATCACCGAGTAAACTAGGTCTCAGTTCAACAAATGGAGTTGCTTAATAATACTTCTCCTAAAGAAGATCCACAGAGACCCTAAATGTTTTAATGACAGATCTTCACAGTACCAGGTGTTGTCTGTGGAATTATGCCATTTTTTCCTGTGTAGGACATTCAGGGAAGAAACTTAGCTGACATGAATCCACTTGCAGGCCTAACCTGGATGGCTGTGAATTGGCTTAATCTCAGCTGGCAACTGTGAGCAGTTAATAACTCTCTCACAGTGGTATCTGGGATTATGCTAAACACAGCAATTTCTTTGCTCTAAAGGCTTAGTAGACCTGCATGGCACCTAAATAAATTACAGAACCAAGAGATACTGTTGCAGTACGCAAAATCCAAACGCACCATACACACAAAATTAACCTCGTGACTTATTCAAACCATTAAGTACACTGAACTCTAGACCTTCCCTTGGTAACTCCCATCCTTCCCAGCTTCACTGTTGCAGCATCCTGCAGCAGCAAAACAAACTCCGTGTTAACTGGGTTAACAAATTTTTCTGAAATCCCATCTCATTTCAACCACGCTGAAAATGTTACTTGTAAAAATACCTTCTGAAAACATTGGTCTAGCACCGAACTGTAGGGCAGACGATGGCTTTTCTGTTTAATTCTTCACATCTGAGCTTTTTAAGATAAACAAAGTTCTGTGCCCAGACTTTTCACTTCATCCCTGTCTTGTCACAAGTTCAAAGATTAGTGTTCCACCATAACCACCATCTACACTGAATTTTCCATTACCCAAAACAATTGCAATCAATTTTTCCTGCATTTATGACCTTGGTAATGTCCCAACTCAAACCAGTCAGGATTCTTTTAACTTTTTTAAAGTTGAAGTTCAAATGCTGAAGAGGAACAAATTGTTACCTACCATTTCAAGAAACACAGCTATCATATCTATGTCCATATTTATGGTACCAAGCATTAATACAATGTTTGGAAAATGAGATGTACGACCTACCTTTATGTAGTTCTCATTTAGCTCTTACTTACCTTTAAAATGTAATTAGATATACCATTATAAATAAGCAAATTAAAGCAATATCGTCTGTCTCTAATTCAACCCCATTAATTTAAGAAATCATCACAGTTTCACAATAAAGTCATCACTGACTCTGGCTGGATATCAAAGATCATTAGAGTTAGCTAGCTACCAAGTAATCAAACACAAATCCTGTTACGCTGAAGCATATATTCAGTATTATGGAAAGCAGAGACCCTCCTTGCTACCAAATGCACTCATTTTCCTAAGCTGTCAAACAAATATGCCAGCTCCTTAGCCACAATTACAATATTATTATTCACATTTGCAGTGCTGGCAACTTCGTTACTTATAGCCCAATCCAAAGATGAAGAAATCAGTGCAAGATTCCCATTAACGTTAGATGGCTTTAGTCAGCCTATGAACACCCAGCAGAAAGGAATATTATGTATAGCCAGTGCACATAAAATAGTTATATTCATTTCACCAAAGTTTGATGGCTGAAAGCTCCAGATGGCCAATCCTTAGAGATATCTCCCTAAGTTTTATTTACGTGTGAGATTCCAGGGAGCATCTGTAGCCTGCCAAAAACTTCATGTCACACTAAGGATCAAAGGAACCTGCTAAAAGATGGCTCACTCTGATGTACAGAAGTTGGTGCTCAGCAAAACCAGGTATGACACAAGTTCTGTTTAGTCCTGCAAAATTTTAGAAGAAAATCATTCTGAGATAAAAGTGCACTATCTGAAACAGCCCGGGTGAAGTGATGCTATTTCTACCTTAGTAACTGCTAACAAAAGTACTTCTGATGTAAATGTGTAGTTTGTTCATGATGTTTATATGGACTTAAGTTATCACTCTCATTAGTCACCAGATGTCACCTGACATGGTTTGTTTTCCCCTGGAAAATGCTCTTTAAATACGCCCATTCACCGCAAGCATTTTTCTTCCACACCTAAAGTTCAAGTTAATGAAAATATCTAGATCACTGTGGGACACAGATTGCAGAATATTTTAACAGACAGACCTAGTAGAATGCATGGCATTTGTGCCACGGAAGCAGTAACAAAATGAGTTACCAGCTTATATATGGCTTGCAAAAAATGTTGTAGAATTTCTAAAGATCAGTGTGTGCTCCAGTCACACACCTGCAGCTAGAGCTATGGACTGACACTCTTAGCAGTTGACAAGAACTGACCATAATCTGAAGATTCATTTCAGGTTTATCTTGCCAATTCATCCAAATAAAGTATTTGGAGGTATTAAAAAAAAATAACAAAACATTTGCTGGCTAAACACGGGTTTTGGTCAAATGTTTGAATAATGTTCAATCAGGCCTAGTTTTCAGCCTTGAAACTCAGGAGACACTGATTTTCATTAAAAAAACAATTTCTTAGCTACATCTTAGAACTGGTCTATGGTGTGACTAAGCATGAGACCCACTCTAAACTCGATAGAGTGGGAACAGTTGGCAGATCAGAGACACAGGGACAATGCTAATGCATCAGCCTCTGTTGTGGCACATTACAAGAAGCTCTAACCTGAATCTCCACATCAGTGTGTACAGTTGAAACAGTGCTCTGCCCAGGCCATGTACAGCTTTTCCTCCTCCGGCTCACCACAGCAATGTGAGTGGGCACTGAACCTCAGTCTGCTGGTTGGACATAGACAGGGCACCTCTGTGGAGGACAGCAACTTAATTAAATTAGTTACAGTCAGATGCATTCCAGATTATTTCTTTTTAGGCCTGTACCAGAAATACAAAAAACAACTATCTCCAAAATCATTGACTGCATTCTTTCAAGCAGAAGTGGTTGAAAACAGAAATCCTGATGTCTGAGGGCTGTGATGACCATGTTCTGCTTATGTTGGGTGTGTTACTTGCTCTCAGTACAGTAAGATCTACAGCAAATGGACAGACATACCTGGCACATACTCATCCAGTGGAAATATAGAGGCTAGCTATCGAGACTCGGGTCTGAAACCAGATTATCCCTTTCAAATGTAGTGGTTTTTCTAGATTCAGAAAATGTGTGAGAAACAGGATAGTAACACTAGGTCTGTAGTTCTCATTGCCAAAATGTTGCATACAGAAAGCCCATACGCGTTGGCATACGGTTATAGTTTCTGATGAATTTCACAACTCAAACACTTACTGAATTTGCAGACTCGCCCTGCTGCAAGCCTACATCATTTCCTGCATTTTTGAGAAGCAGAACACACTTGCTAACTTGTGTTAAACTATTCATCCAACAAACAACAGTTTTGAATAAAGTAAAACTTGTGTAAGATGTATAATGCTCTCTAGCAGTACTACCTAGAGTGATTCTTGGTAATATTTATTCTTAGTAATCCTTAGATAAAAGAAAGGTATACATTTCCTAAAGAACTGAGTCATGCAATTGAGCAATTTTCCTTTCTTCCTAGTACACTGGCCTTGCTAAGCCTCAACATTTGAAGTTTAAAATTAAAAAAAAAAAAAAAAGACATTAAACGGGGACACTGCAGCCGAAAAAATTAGGACGTAACGAAAACCACTGCAGAGTTTTTGATGTCGCAGATACTGCATCAGGAACTGATTGGATAATAATCAGGCACCATCAGTTCCTAATGCATTGCCTTCAGCATCTAAACAAGCATCTATGAGTTTCTAAGATGAAGAGCTGCAATATTGTAATGACATCGTATATGCTCAATGTCCACTTACCAAAAACTTGACAGCTCTCTCACAAAAGCACAGTATTACCTTTATAGAGGGAAATCTAAAGGCATTAGTGCTGTTCAGTGGGACACCTCACTCCCTCCCAGATTAGGGCAGTGCAATTAGAACCGGATTTGGGGAAAAAATTGAAGGAAAAGAGGACTATTCTTGCCTGAGGTGGTTACCTCAACAATGTATTTTTCTTCAAAAAAGATTTAGAAGACATAGCTAAAATATAATGATAGTGATAATGACAATAGTCACTTATATTGTACCTGATTTCAAAGTATTTACAACTTGTTTTGCATTATTATAATATATACACAAAAATATGCATACTGATTTATATGTACGTATCCATGAGACCAAGTGAAAAAGCAGACAGAGAGGAATCTTTTCTTTGCTGATGAAACAGAAGCCACTCTGAACTGGAACACAGCAAAGGACAGCATATAACGTTAATAGACAACAATTCACTCAGGAACTGAATGAAGCATATCCAACTTTAATAACGTATGACATCTGGGTAAGTAGAAGGCCACTTCTAAAATATTAATTTGACAGATCTTTGCAGCTCTTTGGGTTCTTTCATCTCCAAAAGTAATCTGAGCCTTGATTTAGACCTCACCTGAAGAACACAGCCCTCCACAACACAATTTCTATTAATACCACAATTTCTCAGCTGAGCACTGGCTCAGAGAAAAGCATCTGGACCCTCCGGTACATCCATGGATATGTTGGAGGTCTCGTATCTCTATTCTGAGCATATCTCATCCCACATGAACTTGTGATCACCAATCTACAGCAGAAATCTGGATAAGCTGAAGCAGGAAGATGTACAGCAGGGTATGAAAACTATCAGTGAACTTACTTGTGTTAATTGCTCAGAAGGATAACCTGGCAAACCTTATCTGCACTCTGACAGAAAGAACATCACCTCCACAGTTCTCTGAGGGGAAAGTGGATGCCTAAGAACTTAATTATGATTTAAAAGAGTCAACTGACATTGTTTTATTCATTATTCTTATTCAGACCTGAAGCTCAAAAACTTTAAATACAACCTCCTGGCTGTCTCCTCATGAGTTTTACCCCTTTCTTCTACACAGAGATTAGTCTGACCACAAACTTTGAATAAGAACAGGGATCTGCAGCTCATCTCCATCCCACAAATTGTAGGCATATTTTTAACCAAAGGTGTGTTTCATTATGTTACATTGGTAGGAAGCAAAATCTATGTTCAAATCCTCAGTCCAGAATCCATGCATTTGGAGATGAGAAGTGCTGGCACAGGTCCACACATTAAATCCTCAGAGTGAACCATTCCATGGAGAAAGAAATTTGCATGGCACAAAAGCAGTCCAAAGGTGCCGCCATACATGCAGAGACATGGAGCACCTTCTAAAAGGCAGGAAACATGGCTTGTGGCAAGAGTAATTTTAGGAGTAAGACAAGAAGCCTGAATAAGCAGATGTTGTCTGCAAGGTCAGAAAGGTAAGTGCCAGTTTCACAACAATGCAGATTATGCAGTGACACAGAACTTATTCCAGCCCCTCTGGGGAATCAACACCACCTGTGTTGGTTTGTATCTGTGATCAGATTAAACTGTGACCTACAATCTCCTCCCTTCAATGCAGATCCCAAATTCCTGCACATGGAGATCCACACTGTCTCCAGCTGGCACTAAGGTTCTGAGGGAACAGTCTGAAGGAAACCAAAGTAGTTTCTTAGGCCTTTTTTTTCCCCTTCCTGGGAAAGTATTTCAAGCCTACCAAGACTTAGAAACACGGGCCTTTCACTTATTTTTTTCCTATTGGCTATCTTTTTTAAAACACTTGTATCAAAGAGAAATACACCAAACATTTTTATTTGTTACTCTATTTTGACCTTTTCTAGAGCCAAAAATGTATCCAGCACATCATGCATGAGTGAATGGCATAGTTCCACAGGCCAAGCATACACAAAACGTTAGGAATAACTGCTGCAGAAAGGACCTAGCAATAAAAGGATGAAATAATGAATAGTAATAATTAATAGATATATATCTATTAAGTATGAGAGGAGAGGAGAGAGGAATAAAATGGGTCCCATTCATTACGCTCACCGATTCTACAAGCTCATACCTATTTCTGCAGGAGATACACTAACCTGGGCAGCTGGCAATGTGTGGACAAGGGAGCAGAAGTGATCCTACACTACACACACATGCAGAATTACACGACAGATACTGGTCTAGGTGCTATGGCAATTTGAGCCAGCTTCTCCCCTGTCCACACACCAAAGAGCACAGATGTATTTGAGAAGTTAAAAAGAATTGAGCACTCTGCAATTAGCACTGCCTGGTGCCACTCACACTCTTATCTCATGGCATGCAGTTACAATCCTCTCCTCTCAAAGTCCAAAACTCTCTTTTAGACAGAGGCCATGCCAACCCTAACCAGTAAGAGCACATCCTTAACAGAAATTATCACAGCCATAAAGCACACAGCTAGTTTTCTTAGTTCTATAGGAGCCACTCCATGAACATAACAACTTTGTGGCCATATAGCCACAAAGAAGGGAATGAGGTGAGAGAGAGAGGAAGTGAGAGGGGAAGAGAGAGGAAGAGAGAGGGGAAGAGAGGGGAAGAGAGGGGAAGAGAGGGGAAGAGAAAGAGAAAAAGAGAGCTCTTGCAACAAAAGCTGCAAAACTTATTACTCCTTTTAGGTTTTATTAGAATTTACTAGACTTCAAGGTGACTATATCCCTTGACAGTAGTTCTGAAGTGCTCTGAAACCTAGTGGGTTTTGGCCTGTTAGATATATCAAGTTACCTGTGCAGTGCAACATGCAGTTATCTATACTCTAGACTTCCCAGGACTGGGGAGTGGGACTGGCAGATCTGGGCCTTTGCTTTGGACCCAATTAACCACCAAGGAATTAGCATGGTATTATAGGTATCTTCAGATCCCGATCAGCCTAAACAGAAATGCTGTGAGAGAGCAAATGGGTGGGAAGACCGAAGGGAGCTGATGTCACTGAGCTCACACTGTAATCTAATTCTAGATTGTTTAGGCCTCCCACCTCTCATCCTCTTCTTCTCTTCCTGTTTCTAGGAAAGAAAATAGCCTCCACCCTGCTAATGATCCCTCAGGGGAGGCAGTGTCAAGAGGCAACACTTGGTGCAGCAGAGAGAAGCCACGGCTGCTGCTGTTGCGGCACACAGCATCAGGCTAAGAGGATCTGCAGCCTACAGATATCAACTAATCTAAGTGGGTGAGGAAGGAAGCCTCCCCCCATGGGAACTCAGCTGATTCAGGGAGGGAGGGGAACTTTTCAGTGAAAACAAACCACTGAGCTTCTCAGAACCCCAATAATGTCTATGCATTCTCCAGAGAGGATTTGCAGAAAGACAGGAACAAACGTACTCAAGCAGAAAGATGCATAGTTGGCAACATCATTCCAACATGACATTTCACAGTGAAAACATAGGGCAGAGAGCTTGAGAAGGTCTTGCTCTGCATTCCCACCAGCAGGCAGTGATGGGTTCCTCCCGCTTTGCTTTTTCTTAACGTCTTTGCCTCCCCCCTCCCTGCTGAATGCTTATGGCCAGCTCCTGAGCTCCCTCACTGAAGCCACTGGAAAAAGGTAAGGAGGCAAAAAGGGACCATTTACTCTTCTTCCACGATTTTTTTTTTTCTCCCCTTTCATTCTTCTATCCCAGTTCA
Organism: Pandion haliaetus; assembly: GCA_013401275.1. Taxonomy (NCBI): domain Eukaryota; kingdom Metazoa; phylum Chordata; class Aves; order Accipitriformes; family Pandionidae; genus Pandion; species Pandion haliaetus. The sequence goes on from VYZV01020591.1 coordinate 400,193, forward strand.
GCTACTGTCTAATCAGTATGCAGTGACAGCCACAAAAAAAAAAGGCATTAACTGTATGTCTCACTTACCTTCTTCTCAATGCCAAGATAGTATCCAGTAATTCTTGCCCTGGGAAATCTTTGTCATCTCAGAGGGAAAGCTACCTTTCCATTACTTGCTCCCACTCCCTGATTCAGTCTCCGCCAGAGGACAGTGTGCAAGTGCGATGCTCCACCAGGTTTGTTAACCACAGAGCACCATGTTCATTTATGACAGGTATGACCTGGGAGAAAAATGAAGAGGGAAGAAGGAGGAAGCATTTGATAAGCCAGTAATTAAATACTAACATGTTGAATCTCCCACTCTGCTCTCAGTGCCTTTGAAGGCAGTAAAATCCAGACTGGTATTTCCTAGGAATCTCTATACTTACAAAAAATTATCTGAGGCAGGTGTTCCCTAAAATAAAAATTATCGTAATGACGTCAGACCAAAGATCTAATTCACCTGGCAGTAACTAAAACAAGGTGCAAGAACAAGGTAAACACAGTGGTACTTTCCCAAATGCTCTTCCAGGCTCCAACAATTTGTGGCTCATGAACTCACCAAGACATACGTTCCCATGCGTTTAGTATCCCTAACAAATTCCTTTTTCATGAGCATGCCCGCCCTGTATCCCCTCAAACCCACGTAAACTGCAGCATCCGTAATACCTGAGGCAAGGAGTTCCATAGTTTAACTACACATGGTAATGAAGAATCACTTCTTTTTGTACCTCTGCTCAGCAGAGGTTCCTTCAAGCTTTACCTTGTTTGAAAGTCTGGCAGCTGAGTGTGCATATGAAAAACAGTGGTTGTTCCTAAAAATTTATGTAAATTTTACCACACTGTTCCAGAATTCCTGCTGGAAATGGGAGAAAGAACAAAGAAACAAAAAAACTTGG
>VYZV01020591.1:420130-444071 GCA_013401275.1 Pandion haliaetus
CCCCCCCCTCCGCGGCCGCTCTCCCGGCGGACGGTGAGCTTTTACCGAAAAATCGCTTCGCCGCCCCAAAACGTGCGATAGCAGGGCGGTCGCACCTCCTGCCCCTTGCCCAGCGCCGCAGCGCAGCGCTTCTACTTCAGTGTGGCGTTAGGTGCTGAGTTAGTCTAAACTCCATTTACTTCTTATTCTTTCCGCCCCCTCCCCTCCCCGGCTGGCTAAAATACACCGGGTTGGAAGCACGGCCAAACCTCACCCTCCTCTCGCAGGAGCAGAGGGCCGCTTCACCCAGGTAGGGGCTGGGCGGGCGCCCGGAGCCGGTCCCGGAGCCGGTCCCGGCCAAGGGGTGAGCTAAAAATATTCCCGCTTTATTTGTTTTCCTTTCTTTCAGGGTTCACGATGTTGACAGCTATGTTCTTGGCTGGTCTCATTCTTATTACAGTACATTCGCAGGAAACTGAGGAAACCATAACATACACGGTAAGGTTTAATAGAGTTCGAGGTAATTACTGCTTTGCAGGGATTCTTTTCTAAATGACGCTTAAGAAAAACCAAATTTCTTGCCAACGTATAGCATGCAGTACAAAGGTCTTTGAGTTCGAATGTTAACCGTAAAATAAGCCGTTCCTGCACTGAAACAGTGTTTTAAAGTTGAAGTTTACAAGATTGAGCAAAATGGGCTACAACCGCCTATTCTGAAAAGCTTATCTATGTACTGAGCTTGATGAACGGAACTAAATTAGGAGGTTTTAATATTTTTTTAATCCATTTTCATAAAGGCAGGGTCCCTAGGACCTTCGTTTGAAAGATATGGAATTTGACAGATAATTAGGTCAAACATTCTTTTGTGTTTTCATTTGGACATTTCAAGCTGTTTTTAACTAATTGTAAGTACTTCAAAATTCAGTGCTCTTAATGAAGCATCTTAGTCCTGGAGCGATGATAGGACTGTTGGTTTCAGAGCTGGTTTTGAGCAGTGGTTTTGCGTGGCTTGATAAAATTGTACAAGAATACTGGAAAGAGGTTCTGCTCGTAACCAAGTGATAGAGTAAGAGATTTAAAGGCTTTTTTGTAAGGCTTTTCTTAATCTGCTTGTGTTCAGCCTTTGGCTTGCATAATGCATGTCATAGAAGGAGTGGCAATTACATCGGCTTGGGCTGGGGAAAAACCCGCATTTTCACATCTGATTACAGTTGTAATCCCTGCAACTTGCTTCATATGGGTGGACCTCTGAATATGTGTACAGACATTAGTGCAATGCCACACAAGCAGAAAATTCTGCACACATGCAAAAAGTTAGAGAACCACAGCCAAAGGCTGAGACTGTGTCTTATACAAGTAATCCCACTGAAGTCAGTGGGATGGCTCAAGCAAGTGAATACTGCAGAGTTGGACCTTATTGTAGAAGATGAGGCTCAAAGAAGCCTCAAGTGAGCATCAGGAAGTCAGTCATAAAACAGTTTAACACTGGGCTTTAGAAGCAATAGATTTTTCGAAGGTTGAGGGTACTTCTGGTTAGAGGCTTCTGTGATTTTTTTTTAAGTCCCTGCATATAAGTGGAAACTGAAGATCTAAGTACCTTTTGAAAATCCAAACAAACACAGGGATCCCATCCCCCCTCCTCTTCCACTACTATTACATGTTCTTTTTAAAAAATTAAGTAACCTTTTCTGATAAGCCTGCATAGTTCTGTTTATGCCAATGGAAAATTTCTAGCATGCATGTATGACTTGGCTTCCTATACTCCATTTTTTAAGAGGCCTTAGCATTTAGGTGCTTAAATGATCATTAGACTCTAATCATGTAAAACTACTTAAAAAAAAAAAAAAAAAAACTCAGCTTTTGGAAATTTTACTCTTAGGATGCTCCTGTTTCTCATGCGTATGTTGTATTCATTTAGGGCCAAATCCTTTTCTATTGTCAAAGTCCCTTCAGTTGCAGTAATAGATGGACTTGGCTCCGTACAGTTAAATAGACAGTACTTCTGTTGTGCATTAACAGGAATTGGGTGATTCAGTAAATGCACGAATTAGCTGTTTTCCTTTGGGTTTGCGTTTTCATAGCTACAGTAACGTTGGTGTTGTCAACTCAGCATGTAGTCATTCCTTTAGAGATTGAGAACTGTAATACAATTTGCTGTCCACTTACCCCTTTGGAAGAAAAAGCCTCCAGAGTTACAACTCGCTGCCACATTTGGCTGATCGCTGGTGTCACCTGCAAATGAAGAAAATATTTTCAATCCTATTGCTGCATCAGTGTCCATTAGTAACAAGTTCCTCAAAATAACCTGAGGATGGTACGTGGAACAAGTGGATCTAGGCATCGGAAGGCCAAATTTGTCACTTGCATAGTTCCTCTGCAGCAGAGGAGTTGCAACAAGATTTAGCTTGCTTGACTGCCTAATTGCATTAGCCCACTCGATTCTTTTTTTCTATAGGGCCATTAAAGTAATATCCTAAGCAGCGTAGGATGCATATGCACCTACATAGTACAGCTCAGTTGATTCATTGATATTTTAAATGTGTCTGCTGTAGTTGGTAGCATTGTGATACTTTGCTAATCAGTTTCTGTAACTGTCACCTGTGATTAAAATTACTGCCCTCTAGACAATTTAATGTTTTGGGGCAGAGGAATAATGAAGATGCCTGTGTAACTGCAGGGCAGAATATTTAAAATTCTTCCTGAACTTACTAGTCTGCGCTGATATGAATAGTTGCTGAGTATAGTCTCTGAATTTTGCTAAGTCTTAATTCTATAAGTAGTCCCACTGTTATAAACTCTAACTGTTTATTGTACATCTCACAGTATAAATTGTTCTTCCTAGACTGCAGTTCCTGGAGTCATGTCATTTAAAAAGCATGTGACTGAAGTTCCAGCTGTCATGGGATCCTTCCCCATTGCTAGAGTGCTAATGGGGGAGACGATGAAGTGCAGGGGCATAGAGGCCCGTTAGTCCCTCTGGCAAACCAGCCCCAGGAATGAAAGATGTTCACCTGTTGGAAGGCAGTGAACAGGATCAAAATCCAGAAAAACTTGCTTGTTTTTCATAAGAAGATTTTCGTACTGGTCAGCTGGGTCAATCCAAGGAAAGGTTCATCTATTCCAGGATTCAGCCAGTGAGAGATGCTTTAAAACCTTGTATAGGAACAAGGCAGGGAGAAAGTGCTGCTTTTCTCCCTTTCGTTCCCCAGCCCCAATAAAACCTACCTACGGGCAACAAACGATACCTCAGGAACTTCCTGAGATAGAAGCTGTCTTTATATACACTTGTTGTTGTTCCTGCAGAGCTATGCTGCACCATTAGCCGTTTTTCTAGCTTACCAAGGTATGCAAACATTGCATTTCCCTTAGCGTCAAGCTTTGAGTTCATTGAAATATGCTTGATTATTTTTCCAAAATAAAGAATCCTGAGTAGCCTAACGTTTAATTTTTTTTTTTTTTCCTCTATAGCAATGCACAGATGGCTATGAATGGGATCCTGTTAGGCAACGGTGCAAAGGTACAGTAAATAATTTTCAAAAACGGACTTGCCACTGGCATTCTTTAAGTATTATCATTACACACCCCTATCTTGGACAAGGAGGTGTGCTTGCATGTCTCATTGTGTTACTTGTATTAATGGCTGTTGCAGAAGGTTCGACTTTTAAAAGCATGACTTGTGTTGTTGCTAACCACAGATATTGATGAATGTGAAATAGTCCCAGATGCATGTAAAGGTGGGATGAAATGTGTTAACCACTATGGAGGATACCTCTGTCTACCTAGAACAGCGCAAATTATTGTAAATGAGCAAGAAGAAGCAGCAGCTGAATCCACTAGTGGTCGAAACAACGTCATTCGTCGGACTCCAGCAGATCCTCACCGTGCCCCTCCAAACCCAACTCATCAAATTCAGTGTGCAGCAGGGTATGAGCAAAGCGATCACAATGTGTGCCAAGGTAAGCAAGCGGCTGTATGTTTTACTGTCAGTATAATTGGAGTGTATGTGATAAATCTAATGCCTGGAAAAGGACAGCCTATCACTCTTGCACTTATTAGACTATATTGTTGCACCATTAAACTGGACATGTACACGCTTAAGACACAATAAATAAAATACATGCATGTTGTTACTGTTCAAGGTAACAGAACTTGCAGTTTGTTGCAGCCTTACAGTCTGTTCCAGCTATTTCAGGCTAATGAGTAGAATTAATTCTGTTGTGTGTAGTTCCTCAGAAAAAAACCCAAACGTTAATGCAAGTAAGCAACTTTAGTCAAACATTTTGTATTGCATTAAGCATGTCCAGGAGAGGCAGTGCTTTGGAAAAAGTAGGCAACACAGCAAGTCGTATTAGCGACAATCTCTAAAGATTTGCAAAACTATGTATTTTACAGTAAGTGAATGGCGAATGGAACAAAAAATAACCACCATATGAACTTGTGCTTAGGCCAGACTGTAATGGAGAAGAATATGCTGTTTTTATTATGTATGAGGAATATTTCTCAACTAGTAGGAACCAAACATCTGAACAGCTTGTGCTCTTCTGATCTCTGTGGAAGTAGTTCTACACAGACCCTGCCAGCTTACTTCCAGTCATAGTCTAGCCAGTCTTTGAAACTATGGCAATGAAGAGCTTTCATCTGAGTGTACATACACCACACGCAGTGCCAAAATTCTCAGGGTATTAGCAATGTTAATTGTATGCATTCGGGAACCAGACTCACAAGCACTACTGTAAACTAAGACTGTTTCATTTGTTATTTTATATAAATAGTTTACTCATATTTGCTGAAGTAACAAACGTTTCATCCACTGTTTTGTTTCCTTTCATAAAAACATATTCTACTCCTTGTTCACAAACTTGATTTTCAAGCGCGAGTGGGATACCCGTGCAAACAGAGGGCAAAACTTGACCCCATGGTTCATCTTTTCCACTTTGTGGCCCATAAGAGTATAATCATATAAAATAGCACTTGAGTGACTATAATCAGGGCAGGCTGTAATACACAGCAGCAGTTCCTTTCTCCCTGGTGTTCGTGTGTACAGAACATTATTTATCACTCATAAGTAAATTCCCTGTCATTCTGAAGCATAGTAATCATCATGGAGACTGGGTAAGTTATTTTTGTAGGCAAAGCCTCAGAGTTGCATTTCTGGCTTATCAGCTAATTTTCAACATTTCTGTCACTCTAATTCAAGAACGGCAAGTAAAGAACCTGCTGCAGGAGGTCAGTACCATGATCGCCCTCAACCCTGAGTGTTCACTTAGGGTTATCAAGGGAAGATCAATGCCGAGGATGGCAAATTATTTTTTCCTTAGTGTAACTTAGCAAAGTAGCAGCAGAACCAGGAACAGAATATCAGACTCCTGTGTTTGATCCAGCACTCCTTCCTTCAGGTGATGCTGGGTTACTGTGGCTGGCGCTCATCTTCACCAGTGAACTGCAATAAACTGCTTCAACTTCAGCCTGTAACAACGTTTTTGTTTGATAAAAGAATGCAAGTAATGCTAGAAAACTTCCAAACATGAACATCGCTTTTGGTACGATGGCTTTAGATGTATAAATCGGGGATAGCGTAGGAAAGTTTAACAGCGTGTAGTACCAATACCTTACATTCCAAATAACAGTTATGAGTGAGGTTTTTGTTTTGTTGAGGAGAAGATTGGTGTTGACATATTACTATTACTTTACTCCATGCTCTGGCTTCCTGAAACTTGCAACTAAATATTTATATTCAATTTGCAAATCTTTGGCTAATTTATAACAACAACTAACTGTTGTTATAGTAGCAGAGCTTTTTAACTAGCAGACACACACAAACTATGGTGAAATCTTGGGCCTGACTGAATCAAGTTTTGCTACTAATTTCCTCATGCCAAAATTTCAATCTAAATGCAGAAAGCATGGAAATATTAGTGTTTAAAAGTTGAAATGTATTGTACTGAATGAATTCCAGCTGGAAAAAGGGTAGTGGACAGTGTGCTTGAAGGAAAGAATAAAAGACTTCTGGAGCACTTAAAGCATGCATTCAACTTCATGATCCTCATGCTTTTCGCTGCTGAAAATATCTTATAAAAGATAATCTTGATCAGCAATGGTCCCACTGTGGATTTATTTAATTATGGTTAAAAGACTTTGCTATGATAACTGCTTGAGGCTCCTAGGGAGTGTAACTTACACATATAGTCACACTTAAGCTTGTTTTATTGTTTAGTAAATCAAATATGAAGTCCAGCTCCTTCTAATTGTTTGCAGATGTATGACATTTTCCTTCCAGTCCAGCAGCACTAAGTATTTTATAGCCAATGTGAAAGTGTGGAGACCTCTGTTTAAAACAATAACATGCTCTGAGGAGCTGTATTACTGACATCATACTAGAGTGTGAGGGGCCTTCTGTTTTCATACAAATGTCCACTCCCTTTTTAAACATTGGATAGTGAGTATATGATAGGCCAAACACACTCGTGTTGCTTTCCGTGCTTGGAATAAAAATGCATAAATGACACTAGCTCTGTTGGACTTTAAGAGGCTTCAGTGATGTGCTGAGCTTCATCGTTAGGTAGAGCGTGATGCAGTGTGGCCAGATCCTATTTCTATTGACAGGAATGAGAAACATTCAGAGGCGCGCATGATTCTCTGCACTTCTTAATCTACCAAAACATGGCCATATGCCTGAGTTACAAAGGTACTTAATACCTTCTTAACTTCTGACCTGAAGAAAACAAGTGATGAGCTTGATATTTATCAGCGTTGAGAGTTTTCTGTCTACAATGCATGCTTTGATTTATTAGAGAGCATGAAGCACGTGAATAGCGCACATGGCAGGTTGATAGCAAAGCAGGCTGCCTTGCAGAAGACAACTCCATGGAAATGACTGCTGTTTCCTATGATATACATAGTTTTTATAACTACTAGTAGTCAGAAACAAGTTCTTGTATAATTGTGTTGATGTTAGAAGCGTGGGTAGCAAAAATTTGCTGGGAAGCTCTTAAGATGCTGTACATGAGCAGTAAGTGCTAGGAACCCCCAAAACTGATGAAGAGATGAGGGGAGGTTATTCTGGAGAAAGATCTCTTATGTAGAATGTGTACAGAGCATGGAGTTCTGTGCTTCAACTGTATCTTAAATCTGAGTTTAAAACTAATCCCCCTTTTCCCATCTCTGTATACTCAGTTCACACTTCACTGTCTCTTCTAAATTTGCCTTTAACTCAAAGGGCTGCTGAACTGGTCACTAAGGTAGATTCCCACATGTGGCACCTGCCGGCACTTTCAGGAAGCCACTGAGATGTTCTGACCTGTCATTGTGAGAGTATCACTCAAATTGGGAAAAGCAAAAAATAGAGTAAGAAATATTTTTAAGCAACCTACTGAGTTAGCCAATACTCACAGACACTTTTTGCCTGATAAAAAACATAAATAGCTGCACTCTGTTGCCTGCATAGAAGACTGAATTGTATTTCTACTGTGGTGTTAGGCTCTCTGTGATTTGAGTCTGCTCCTAATAGGTCAAAAAGAAAAGAGGTCAAAAGAAAATCACCCAATTAATTCAATTTTGTCAAATCTAGTCTGCAAGAAACTACTAGCTTTTTCTAGAATGTTAATGACACTTGAATGAAAAAAGACCAAGCAAAGGTACCAAATAACCTGTAAACTTGAGAAGGGAAAGGAACTTTTTTTTCTTGCCTTCCTGTCATGCTGGAAGTAAGCAAACTTTTTTGCTCCTCAGCTAGATTAGCTTCCTACATTTCTCCTGTCTCTTTATAACCCTTTGTGCTACTCTGACTAAAAGATACCGATGCTTGCTTATATGGAAGAGACACATTTTTCCAGAGAGTTCTGCCCAGACTTGGTGGACATTAGTTGCTTTTTTTTCTTCTCTGTGGGAGGAGGAAATGAATGAACTTGTTTTCTGTGCTGTGGTTATTTTTCCCCTGCAAAATCATTATAGGGATCTCTTCATTGGTAGGGGTTAGAGATTTTTTTGTTAAGTTTTCCAGTACTTTTGAAACTAACTTACCATACTCAATGTAGGCTTTTACCTCAAGAAGTTAACATGGTGTAAGTAAGTCAAATAAGCCTAAATTTTGCATCTCTAGATGACATTTTTGGGTTTGTTTCTTGTTGGTTTTTTTTAAGGAGGGAGGAACAAGGGGGAGCAGTTTACGATGTTTTGTTTTCCACACAAAAATCACTTTATATTATATGTATATAGGTCACGGATGTGCAACTAGCATATAAAGGAGATAAAAGTTAGATAAGTGCAGGTGCATTCAGCCTGGCCCTTTGCAGAACCAGTTCGGGTTAGAACGTCTGGATGTGCCTCCGGCAGGGTGCTCTTCATGGACATTTTGGCTGGGGTGCAGACTGCACTTCTGAAATGCGCCTCCTAATAAGCTCCAGTTAACACACTTTGATTTGCCTCACTGAGCGGTCTTGGAACACGCAAACCAGATCCCATTCAGAAGAAACTAAACCTGAAAGGCACTGCAGGAGGACCGCTAATACACAACAACCACTAACAAGCATTCAGGCTCCAGGGTCAGACTGGAGACAGCCTGGAGACCCTCAGAAATGCACGTACTGGGACACAGGAGCCTCTGCACCAGCTTCTGGTCTGCTTCTATGGGTCCACACTGCTTGCTAATATAGACATAACCTGAAATACACCTTACTAATAGCTTCTTAGGCTGGCCCCAGAAATATTTTGGAGAGCCTTCTGTAAAATACTGCACCATTCCAAGTTTTCCCACTTCCTGTATTTAAGGAGTACTTTAAAAAATGCTTTCAGGACTACTTTTAAAACAGCCTGAGTTGTTCCTCTCAACAACATAAGACCTGCTTAATCTGAGGATAGGGCGAGGAGAGAGGCTGTCATGGGAAAAATAAGGTCTAGTTATCTGGTTTAGGATGCCATTAGTTCATCAACGTGCTTACTCAGGCACAGTTCATACATACATATGTTTGCTGCAGAACTTCAGCAAGCGGAGAATACTCGCTGCCAGCAGTAGCCACCCTAAGAGACCAACCTGGTTACTCATGCCATTTGAATACTAATTACTTAGAAAAGCCGTAGGAATTTCGCAGGTCTAAGAGAATCCACAGAAGGATACAAGCTGACATTTTCACCGCTCTTTATACTGAGTGTTCATAGACACCAATTAATTTCTTGTACGTTTGGGTACATCATGCAGAGATCATCTTTCATCAGCCCATCCTGAACCCATTGTTCAAGCTGTTAATCTGTGAAACTGCTGCCTTTTGCTGCAAAGAGCCCTTTCTGGAGAATCTCTGTAATAGCCTTGAGGGACCAGAGAGGACGTCACAAAAAACCATCTTATTTTGAGGGTCTGAGGGCCTGGGTTTGGGCATTTTCAAAACTTAGCCACTCTGAATCATCTTCCCATCTGTGCTATTTGCACAGCTGTGAGTGTCATGTCAAGACCTTGGATAGATATTCTCTGTTCTGTCTGACCATTTTACTGTGAACATCCATCACAAGCATAAATACTAGCAGCTGCTTTACTTCCTTTAGACTTACTGCTTTTCCATTATTCCGACCCCTGCAGGAATATGCTCAGTACGTTGCAGCTAAAGATTCATACCATATGCTAATCATCCTAACTATCCTAGATTCATGCAAGCTTCCGAAAGTTGTATTTACCTTAGCTTCTTGAATTGCGATGATGCAGGCAAGCACTAGACTTCAAGTTTAAGTAAACTCATTAGCAGTGCTCATGGCTTCTTATTCAAGAAAAATGGGATCATACAGTAGTCACATCAACTGTCATAGTTTTGGGTTTGATTTGTTGATTGTAAAGCCTGTTTGCTTAGTAGCTCTGAGGAGGCTAATGTTTTGACAGACAAAACATAGCAAATGTATTCAGAAGGCAAATGGCCTGAAGAAAGTCCAAACCTCCAGCCATCTGTCCTTCTTCAGAATTTCACTCTCTAAGCTGGAGGTCTTTTTCGTAATGCGATCAGGAAAAACACCAGATAGCAAAGGGGAAGAATGTGCTTATGTCTGATCCTGACTGGGCATCCCAGTATACTTGGCACTCCATTAAAAGGCACAGAGTATTTATTTACCTCTTCAAGGAATTCCCTGTATCTGTTGCAAAAGCTCAGACACAAGCATCCTAAAAGTCAGTAAAGCCTGCAAGGAATGATAGCTGTCATCTCTTGCATTCCATAGCATCACATAGCTTAGAACGTGATTTGTGGGGGCACGGGCTGGCTTTTGTTCCCTGTTTCAATACCTGCTGTCAATGAATTGTGGTCTACAGCGTTGCAGTGATACCGAAGGTTTCCCTAGCAGCAACAGCAGTGTGAGAGCATCCTGGCAGCTACTTTTAGCACCCTTCTTAGATAATTTTATAGTGATACCCTTGCCACTTCGTGGATAGATTCTTTCTCCCACGCTTGCATGAGAGAATCATAGCGATGTTCTCAACGTGTTTGCTTTGAGCAGGTCTGCAGTTCTTCAGTCCCGGACTACTGCATTATAGTTCTTTAGCCTGCTGAGAAAGGTTGTGTGTTCCTCCTTTCTCCAGTTGTTTGCTCAAGGTAATTTTCTCTCAACCAACACTTCTTTCTCCGTTTTCAAACCTGATTCCTGCTTCAGATTACTTGGTATATAATGGAAATGGTCTTATCTGTGTTTTGGTTTCGTTTTGGAAGTTTGGGTTACCGAGTCACCTTTTCTAACCCTGGAACATCTCTAAAGGATCTCAGCATTACAGACAAACTTTTTAAAGGTCCGAGACATTCCTTGAGCATCTGCAATGATGGGACGCTAACTTAGCAAGCTGGAAAACTAGTGCAAGAGCTGAAGTTCAGAACTGTTATTTTCCTTATTTTATTCTCTTTTCAAGTGATTTTCTTCATTTCTTTTTCATGCTGGCAAAGGAAGACGATGGCCACTGTTTCTCTTTGCCTTTCTGTGTGCACCAAAATAGTCCTATGGGAAGAGCAAAGCTTCCTGCAAATACAGAAGTGGTCTGTTTGATTCTTTGCTGTACCACCTAGTAATGCCTGTGTTCCTTTGCATATCCTTTACTAAGGAAAAATGTCTGCTGCACTGTAGCCAAGCGAACCAGTCTCCACCATTACTTGAATTAATTCAGTGTGTTGTTTAGGCTTGCTATTTTCCTGTCATCAAGGACAATGAGAACATAGTGTTATAGGACCCCATACTCATGAGATATTTTTGGTCTGGTGGAAACCACAATGAGAGAGTAATTTTTGAGTTCACCTTACCAGGTTGCATCTTAAAACATTCTGCATATTTTGTGGTGTGGTTAACTATTCTTGTACAGCACTTTGTCATGGCAACCCTTTTGTCCTGGGTACGTGTCGACTAAGAACTTCTACTTTTTGTTCACGGGTTTCGTAGAAGTTGAGCTTGGCCATCTCCTTTCATTATACTTAAGAATATTTATTCTCATTTTCCTTCTGTGATGCTTTTTGAGCTATTTTTTCTGGACTATCATCGTTTATGCATGTTCTGTAATAATTCATACGAGATTTAAGCATCCTTTGGCTGAAGGTTTCTTATCAAAGGGAGGTTTGCCACATACCTGTCATAAAGTTAAATTGCTTCTATCCACAACATTGAAAGATCTCAACTTGGCTAGTAGGGTCTCCTCTCTCTGTATGTGACAAGAATATATGGAATAGGTAATCAGCCAGATAAAGTTCATGGGTAAAAAGCATGACATTTCAAAAGGTTGTATCTGTTTTCATCTTTAATTTGCTAAGTTTTGTTTTTGTAGCAGCCAGAAAGCAATAGTTTTGGAGAGAAAGCTATTTGCTGTAATGCAATATACAGCAAAATTTAACCTGAAAGAACTAATCCACAAGAATCCTGCTTGCACCTTCTTCCATTTACATTTTAACTTTACAAAAAATACAGGTGGGATTTGCAAATTACAGAGCTATGAAGTAGTTTAGCGTACATGTAGTTATTCTGTAATACCTTTTATGCTCATTCACATTTGTGTTTTTATTTGTTGATCTGAAATCATGTTAAAAGGTGGTTCTGTTGTAAGGATAGTGGAGAAATATCTAATCTTTGTTATGTATAATTATATGGTAAAACCTGTAGCTTTGAAGCTGAAAAAAGTTACTAAGAAAACAACATGTGTTACACAGACTTTTGTAAGCTACAGTGCTAAGAAAAGGTTCTTGAGGCCCAGAAATGAATTAGACCTTTTCTGGCATAATGTATCCCAATCTCTTAATTAATCATTTTTAGAATCAGATACTCAGTAGACCCTTACCTGTTGCTGTTACCAAATACCTTAAATAAGTAACTTCACCTAACTGAAAAGTGCCCCGTTAACTATTCTGCAGGGGATTGTTTGTTATTTGGGGGGTTTGGGTGGGGTTATTTGGTTTGGTTTTTGGTTTGTTTGGGTTTTTTTAACATGGCTTTCTTATTTCATTTCTTACTCTCAAAACACTAGTTTTCAGGACGTGGGAAAAATAGTACTTTATTGGTCAAGGATAGTGGTGATGACCATAGATGGCTAACCACAGAAATAAGTAAAATTCTTAAATAGTATGATAAAGGATTCAGTGTATGAAGGTGTATCTCCTGGGAAGAGATGTTTACTTTGGGAAGCTCTGAATCTGTCTTTAATAAAGTCCTGATTAAAAAAAAATTCATGCCTTTGAGTGGACATATCCAGGCATCATTTAAGCTTATTTAAATCAGTTCTGAAAAGGAGAAGACATGGCTGAGCTTTCTTTTATAAGCTGAATTTAATCTGAAGTAAACTTCTAGTCTAATGCATGACCTGGTATGATATGATATAAGCAAATCTGACATTGCACTTGAGCATGTTTAGTCTATGCCTGAACAGATGTTCTATGTAGTTTCCTGAGTACAAACAGAACTTGTTCAAGGATTTTTATATGTATGTGCCTGCATGGGTGGGATTTCTGTTAACAGGTAACTGGTCATAATGTGTGCCATCAAACCTCAATAGATAGCAAATGAAACGGAGAATATAGTGATTTTAAAGTTTCAAGCCTGAATGGCTTCACGAATGTTTGGGGGGTTTCTTGTCCATCAGCACCAGTAAAATCTTCAGCCTGAGTTTTCAAAGTAATTGGTCACTGTCTACCCATGAATCTTTTCTCAAAAAAATGGTCTTTATAAAGAAGAACAGGCCTTCTGCTGGCCTCCGAGTAAATAATCATCTCATCTACTTTGATACTACTGACACCTAAATTCCACTACCAGCTGTAACTTGCACCAATTGCACCAACAGAAAAATTTCAATAAGTCAGATTGCTGTGTAAAACTGGTGTTTATACAAAGATTTATACAAAGTTTGTTTTTTCAATAATTAAAATTCACAAGAGTTAAAGAAATTCGGGGGGGGGGGGTGGGTGGAATAAGACATTTTAGAGGATGNGGGGGGGGGGATGTGGGGGGAATAAGACATCTTATAGTATGAAAAAATACCATCATGCCAGAAAACAGTAATACAGACAATCAATTACTGCAGATCTCTTAGTATTAACAATTTAAAAAGAAATCGTTGTCAATACTGTAACAGCTGCCTGTTCTAACAGAAGTAGTTAGAATTGAAAAGTGCAAGGACTTTTGACAGGTAGCAATTTTCTGTATGGTTTTAAAGATGTTGCCAATAAGCTAACATTTAATAACAGACTTACACAGAGGAAAGGAATAAAACATGGCAAAGTGAGCAGAAATTTAAGTGTGATTTTAGGTTACTTGACATAGCTTATAAAACTATCTTGATCAGAAAGATGGAAAAAGCAATCTCTTTTCTTTTCTAGACTTACCCCAAATTCTCCACGGAGTATCTGGGCTGTGTTAGAAAAGAAATGGAATTAAAATACATATTTAGAAGCAACAAATACAGTTCAGTATTTGGAGGAGGTTCATCTAAGTTGATAAAGATAGCATCGTAACAAGAAATAAGTATCTTTGTCGAGCACGTTGAAAAAAAATAGTTACCAAGTCCTTCATCAGTTTTGAAACAATTCTGTTTTGCACCTGCATTACCAGATCTTACTTGTACTTTTATATCTTGTAGTATTTAAAGCACTTGCTTAGTAGGTGAATTTGTTCTCAAGGGGCTTTCTTATCAGAAAAAAGTTCTCCACATAACTTTTAGATCATAAAGGTGAACCAGATAAAACAACGTATTGCATGTCACACTCGGGGCTAGTTAAAAGCAGTAATATTTCAATAGGCAGTGTTGCACTTAGCGCATAGACACGTCGGAAATAAGCAATGCTTTGGAGTACCCACTGATCTGCCCCCGTAGGCTGTGGAAGATACCTTACTTTATTCCTCCCAGAAGTTGTTGGAGGCTAAATCAGGAAAGTGGGCAAAAGTCATTCCCATTTGCCAGGGGTAAAGAAAAAACACATTCTTTTCTGAAGTCATCCTGCTAGATTACTCTGCATCTAGATCTTCCTCAATCTTACCTGGCTTAATTTGAAGGATCAAGACAGATTTTCTTTCCAGCTTGCTCCTTGTATGTTAATGGAGTAGGAAAGAAGTTCAGGATGGTTGCAAGACCCTAAGATACCGCCAACGCTTCTAGGCCAGTATTTTTTAGCTAGTGCAGAAAGCACTGTACAAGCAGTTAAAAGTTATATGCTTAAGTCAACAACATTGTACTGGTTGAGCCCCTCTTGGGATGCTGGGGTTGGCAGAAGCAGGAGAGCATTATAGCTCAAATGAGCCTGTGTTGGAAGAGAGTTATAACCATCTTCTTGATACCGTTGGTGCACTGCAAAAGCTGGGTGCAGGAGAAAAACCACCCATTTTTCCCATCGTAAACATTGTTTGACCACTATTTAAACAATCTAGAAAAGATATTCATAAGTTTTTAATCTATATTCGGCATGTGGAAAACCACGATTTTGGTAGAGGGGGCTGCTTTTTTGCGTGTGTTCCAAGATAAAGTGTTCCTCTATCAGAAACTGTGGCTCTGTGTGCCTAAAAAAGGGAAAATCCCCCATTTCTAGAAGATACTGTTACGAAAAGGTTGCTTCGTTATGTATTTATATCAAAATGTTCTCTCCATTATGATTACACTCAAATTTCAGTATTCACCGTTAAGAGAATCTCTTCCTTACTATGTATGCAGATTTATAAGGCTCCAGGCACCTTTGAAATAAATTAAAAGCACAGCCATGTAATAAAGCCAAAACCAGAAACTAGCCAAGGAGATCCACCCAGCAACACCCTCGAACACCCTCAGCCTCTTCCCCTAAGCACAGCTTTAGAGCACTAGTCTTGATCTTGTCTCTGCTTTCTCCACCCTCGTGAAAGCTTCCTGGGGGATTCCCCAGCAAGCAGAGAAGCCGGAGCTATGCGAGTGGCTGTTCGTCATGCAGAAAGAGTTCACTTGCTTGATTTTCTTACCTATCAAACAGCTCATAAGGAACGGGGCTGTTTGCAATACTGCTCAGCCCATTTCAAGGGGAATATTGCAAACTAGGAGCAGATCACAGCAGGAGAAAGCAACAGTTAGGAGACGAGGGAGATTTTAACAACTGAGAAAAGAGGTAAGCATGGCAAAACCATACAGAAATAACGAAGGGGTTGGAGAAAGCAGACTTCAAACTGCTGTTTCCCACTTTGAAACACAACAGCTCAAAACTTCATTTTTGGTGCTGAAAGGTGGTATAATCAGAGGACCCCAGAAAGGGAAACACTTCCTGAAGTCACTGCTGTAAGAGATGAGGCCAACAGTTGAAGAACTTGAAAGGTCTGGACATTTTATACAGTGAGACCAGAAGTTAAAGAAGAGCAACTTTTGAAAGGGGTAACAAACCTAATTTATATGTTTAAGGCAATCTTTAATTATTAAAGAACATTAGGATGAAGTTAATTGTTGAGAAGTAGATTGGCAAAATCTGTACCCTTTTGAGGTGTCTCACGCTGCCCAATTTGAGAGAGCATAGTGTATTAAAACTTTCCATCTCTCTGCATTTGGTGACTGCTACCTATGGATTAAGCAAAAAGCCCATTCCCCAAAGCTTTGATTAATCAGTCTGGTGGACATCAGATGTTCAGCATCATAGTGGAACCATTCCCTGCCCTAGAAAAGCTGCAGAAGGTTGAGACTTTTTTTAGAGAGCGCAAACCAGTATAGTTTTGTTGAAATAAAACCATTGGGAAATTCAGACAAAAGTTTCTGTAAATCTGACAAAGTGATGTATAAATAATCCCATCTGAGTGTTAGCTGTCAAATGCAATTTAAAACATTTCTATATCAAAAAGAAATCAGGTATCAATATCAGAACATTTTCATCATAGGAATTACAGTTTGCAGGGGAAAAGCATTCAATACGGAATTTCAGTGACGTCATTTTGTACTGCCACAGCTTTCAGGGACCTTAGGCTCCGTTCTTCTGGACAACATATGCATGTAGAAAGAAGTCTGTCCTGCTCTGAACAGCTTAGTGGTGCGTGCACTTGCACACCTTGACAAGCACACCCTTTACACAACACTATTGTTGTGTTTAAGTGTTGTATTTGGGACAGAAGCAGCAGCAGCTTATATCGTTCTTTGCATTTGGTTCTTTGTTTTAGTATCTGTCATGTCCAACCTAGCCAAAAACTGGCCTCAGCAAATTCTGGCTCGTAGATGCTGTGGGAGCCCCGGAGGCTCCATACACATGCCTCATCTGTGACCAAACAGGGGCTAAGGAGCCATTTCACAGCGCCTTGTCCTCAGGGTGGAGTCACACTCCTACAACAGCTATGATCAGTAGGCTGAGAGCAAAATATTAAAGAGACCAAAGGGACCAATTGGGATTTTCACAGACTAAATGGCCACTCAGGGGGTTCAGCCAGAAAGAATGATCCTGAGTGCCTAAAAATACGAAAAATAGCAAAAAGGTGACACAAAAATGTTGGGGTTTTTTAATTTGGCCGTAACATTCCAAGCGGGACAGCCGTGGGATCTGCCTGCATCCACTCAAGACCACCTTTGCAGAACACTGCAGAAGCTTGCGCAGTGCACCAGCTAACATGCACTCCAGCTTTATGTCATGAAGTTACAGAACCGTCTCTGTCACACAAATTCAGATTCAAGACAGCATTACTGTCCCATTGGGATGCAGTTGGGATGGGCTGGGTAGCCAACAGCCCTTAAAAACTGGAATGATAATATGCAGGTTTTTCCATTCCTATCACTTGTCCTTAATTTGAAAAATTAAATGCTTATGTCCCATTGTTAACTATTCTTAGCACTAATACCACAGTTTAGCCCGATGATGACCAAATGGCTTCCTCACAGGTTTTTTTTCTCTCAGTTCACAGCTGTCCTGAACTTACTTAGTTTGGTGCTTAGGTTGCATAAAAAAATAGAGACAACACTCAACCTCCATAAATGTTTTAATCAGAAACCTCACTTGACTCAACTACTGCCTGAAGAACACTATCTGTAAAAATTCAGGGGAGAGAAAGGTAGTACAGTTCTCCATTCTGGTTGCTAGCTTAGAGTACATTTACAGCATCATAGAATAATTGAGGTGAGAAGGGACCTCGGGAGGTCTCTAGTCCAACATCCTGCTCAGAGCAGGGTCAGCTCTGAGATCAGACGGCAGGTTTATCCAGTCAGATCTTGCAAACCACTCTGGATGGCGAGTGCACAACATTTTGGGCAACGTGTTCCACTTCTTGACTGCCCTAATGGGGAAAAAGGTTTTTCCTTATATCCAGTCAGAACCCCTCCTTTCAATTCACCCTAGATTGATAGACAAAAGAGATGTGCTAAAGATGCAGACTTCTCCTTTCTTTCTCTTCATTTTTCATTATACTTCTAGCTAGTTTGCATCGGTCCCTCAATTTTGCTTATCAAACTATTTAGAATTATTTATTATTTCATTTGGCTGTAGCACAGAGAGGGTGCCAGTCACCAGAGAAAGTTTCCTTCTGGAAGGCACTGTAGGTACAGATGCAGTGAAAAAGCTCACCTGAGAAAAGCTTCCATCTTCATACTTTTCAACATGTGGCTTGCATTCCTTCTTTGCTCTATTTTCTTGAAGATGAAAAAACACACCTTCTTGGGTTTTACCTACTCTAAGACTATTTCTTACTGTACTTTTCAGAACTGAATTTTTTATAAAACTGTGCTGTATTCAGGGGAAAAACTGGTTTGTTTTCTTACAATAGGTGAATGTGAGGAAGTGCTTTCCATAAGGCAAAGTTACACAATTCTGGGGCAACCCTGGATTTGAATGAAAGCATTTTCACGGGAAGCAGACTAGCTAGTGAGAAGCTGAATGTCATTCCCAGCCTCCCATGACCCAACTCATGCTACAAGTGAATCTCTGCAGCTTTTTCAGTTTCAGTTTGTAAAAAAAAAAAGAGAAAAAAAAAAAAGTAGTATCAATGTATATCCACAAACCAGGAAAAAAAGTAAAGTTTCACTGATCAGTGTCCATGCTACTTAACGTGCAAAGCTCTGAATAAATATGAAGTTTTATTCATAGCTAGTGCCCACCAAAGTTCTTAAAGTATATCAAGGCTGATTTTAATAAACAAACCCACTGTTTATACTTCGAGGTGTCACATTAAGACACATTTAGTTGTGTTCCAGCGTTTAAAGCACGTGCTTAGATCCTAGCAATTTCACTGACATCTTTGCACATACCTAAATTTACACAATTACTTAATGCTGTCCTAAATCAGTCCTTTACCTTGTTGCTAGGATCTTTTATTTTAAAAACCCTCACTGAAAACTTGCCAGAGCAAGCCTGCAATACCAAGCGCAGACCGATCCTATTCACAGGTGCGTAGGAAATGCTTGAAAGTATAGGAGGGAGTAGCCTTGATCTGAAGGAATGGTGCTGTTTGCTCAGCTTGCAGTTACATGGCTGGAACATAGTTCTCCGATAATTCTGCTGAGTATCCCAGCTTGTCTCACATCCAGCAGCGCTGTCCCTTTTAGACACTCTTCACGTCACTTTTGTGTCTGTTTAATTCTTTATTCTCTCTTCTTCTTTTCTTTACTTAAACTGGCAACAAGTGCCAAAAACTGACTGAAAACAGCAATTCACACTGTGCTCCTGGATAAATTACTATACAATTAGCAACATTGCAATGTGAGTTTCGGAATGTTAATGGAATAAAGCTGCTCCTTTAGGAAACTAGATACTTTACAGTTTATGATTTATGATCACTATAAATACGATTGTGAACAGTTTACAGTGCCAGATGAAAAAATATTGTCACTTTTACTAACTAGATACTTCGTGCCACTTCGGTAGGAAGTGATGCCTGGCTTGACTAAAATAATCATCTCCTCAGTATCCTCTCTGTAAAATCCCATCCCTTCTAGAAATTGAATTGCAAAATCGCTATGATCTGAAAATCAGGTACATTTTCTTTATTTTGAGGAGCAGAATGACGTGGCGGACATGACTGGTTTGGGACAGAATGACACGTAGCTGTATGTTCACAGAGAGTTCTTTCCATGAACTTCTCAGATTCGTTTTCCGGCTCGAGAGGCTTTGCTTTCTACTACTGGACATTTCGGGCGAGCACATGTCCATGTAATAAGTATGAAGCCTTATGGGGTAAATAAAAACTACCGCACAAATAAAGTCATAATAAATCAAGCCCAAGAGGTTTAGGTCAATATGCAGAATTAACTTATTTACTGAACGTTCTGTAGATAAGAGATCATTGTTCTTTGCTTTGAAAATATTTCTGGTTTTAATATGTATTCAGCCATTACTTATCTATTATGCTTTGCTTCCTTTTTATTTTCCTTTCATTGAAAATGAGATCTAACTCCTTAAAAATCATTTGGACTTGATCCTAAACCACATTGAACACTTTCCAGTCCTTTTGAAAATAATAGGATACAAGAACTTTCACGACTTAAGTTTTCATTTTTCTGAGGTGGTTTTGAAACTTTGAAATCAGTTCAGAAGATCCTATCTTCTTATTATTTGGGACATTGTAGTTCTTTTCTTTCGTATTGATCTTTTTGCCTGTCCATGAAATCACAAAATCATACTTATAGTCTGTTAGATCCTAAATAAGTTTAGATACAGATCCAGCTACAGAGGCTGTTCAACTAACTGCTAGAAACCAAACTCGTCATCGGTCTTCCACGAGTATTTTGCATCTTTATTGGTAGCATCTGATTAATTAAAACCAGCCTCTAAATCAATGGAGTTGGTTAGGTACTATATGCGAAATTTTTCAAGCTACTTAAGCCTACATGTTTACAGTCTGTTAAAAAACTTGCCCTCCTCTTCAGTAGTCCTTGTCTGGAAATCTTGTATTTTGCAAAAGCTTTTAAAAAATCTTTACAGGCCACAAATACCATTACCTACCAGACTCATCCTTGCTATCCCTTGAAATCCTCCACTCTGTCCTCTCTGAGACTGTAGGTGCTTGAAAGTGGCCCTGTCTTTCGGTTCAGAGTTTGCGTGTCAGCAGAACAGTGGAATCGTTATCCATGACGAGGGCTTCTGTAAGCTAACAGTGCAGAGAAATACAAGTACTATGTTAGACCTCTTAAGCTGACACAATAAATTGATTGAAGTTGATTAGCCTGGGAGAAGGCTTAATGTTGCAAACAGTGGTTTGGGTTATTCAAGCTATCGAAAATCACGGTAGCATAAATAATAATAGGATTAGTAAAATTATCAAAAAAAACTTACTTTAAAACACTTTAGCTTCAGAATTTTAAGCAATTCTCCCCCTTATCCTATTGGTGAAGAAATTAATATGCTTGTAGATGTTTACTTTTCCTTGGCTATAAATAGAGCTTCTCACTAATGCTTAGGTACTTATCTCCTTTCTTTACCTTATAATTCTGTTCTTTGTTCTTGGCATTAATTACTTTGATATAATTAGCCTCCCCTAGGTTCATGTTCTGTCAGTTCATCTCTTGCCTCATCAGTTACTGGAGGATAGCACTTCCATGAAGAAAGAGCCACTAGTCTTTTTTTTTTGCCATGCAGCAGATGAATGAGGATGGCATGGACTTTCCCCTTGAAGTGCGCAGATGCAGAGCCAAGTGGACAGTCAGTCATACTGGCATTAAATCCGTCTGGAAGGCGTTTGAGGCAGCAAGACATCTACGAAAACCTTGAGTGTGATTGACAGCTTTTTCCAATAGCTTTGACAGGAGTCTAAATTGAGAAATCTCTTCTCCCATCCTGCAAGAATTTATGAGCAAAATTTATTTTGACCAACCGGTATTGGCCTGTATTCAACAGCATATGAGGCCCTTACGTTCCCCTGTAGGCTTGTGCTCATTAGTTAACCTCTGCAATGGTCATGGAAAGGCTAGATCAGATTTTAATCAAACATTTTTGACTGTCTGCTGAGAGCTAGAGACAACCGCGCAATGAAACAGTTATGCTGAGCAACATCCTGATAAAGTTCTGGGCATCCCTCAGAAATGCTGAGATGCAGACAGACTGCGGATCCTTGGCAATTAGCTCATACACTCAGTTTACAAGAAAATAAAAATCTGGGACCTCATGCCTTTTAAAGAGGGAATGGAATAGACTGAAAACCAAGCAAAATACCTTCTGAAAAAAACCATGAAGGGAAGGAAAGGCCTCAATGCTACCTTTTCAGGAAGGATGACTAAAGCTTCCCACTCATCTTTCTTTCTGGAGCCAGGAGCAAGAGAAACACCTCATGCCACAAAGTATTAAAAAACTTGTCCACTGAATCTGTCAGGGCCTGTTCCTTCCCTTCCCCACGTTAGCTACAAAGCCGATTCCTATTTATTCCTGCAGGTCTCTGGAGGCAAAAAGCCTGGTTTGGATGGGCAACTGTACTAACAGTTGTCCCACAGTAGATCTCCTTCTACATGCATACTAGGCTCTGTGCTGCTGGTGCTTTTCAATGCCTGCCAGTGACCCAGAGCCAAAACTTGCCTGACATTGAGCCATTGCTAATACTAGTGGTGTACTTCTTGAGGACTGAGATGGTTAATTTCTCAATGTCCTTAGCTATACTGCCTAGTTGACATCAACACGTTCTGGGGAGCGCCCACACTTTGTCACGACCACAAAGAGTTTCAAAAATAACAATTTTCATTTATCAGTTGTAAACTACTCTTTCAGGAATTTCATCAACTTGCACGGAGTAGAAAGGAATTGTCAGAGGAGCTTCTTGCAAAAGCTGATTTTCTCACCAAACTGTGTTTTGACACAGTGCGTTTCTCTCCCAGTGCTCACTTACCTGTGTTCTGTACATTTTAAGATCGTCTTGAGACTTGCACAGGGCTGTATCTATTTTAGATTGTTTTTATTGGCAACTAATGTATACTACCATGCACCCACGTGAACAAAATTACAGAGCCCAGACAGCTTTTGTACAGAGTTCCTTTCGCCACAGCTTCTCTGTGGGTTTCATTTGGCAGAAGTGATATCAAGCAGAAGTCTTTCCCTCAGCTTCTGATGTAAACTAAAATACACCTTATAAATAGAAAATACAGGCACTGAGAGCAGTGCCTTCGGGCAAACAGCCACCTTTGGGCTATGGGAAAAATTCAGTTAGATATGATTCATAAATGTAATGAATAGGGTGCCATAAACTCACTTTGCTCTTCACAAACAAAGGCACATTCTCCGCCTTGAAAAATGAGATGGGCAGTACCCAGAGAAATAGGGAAAGAAAAACAGGAGGAAAGTAAAAGTGGGAGATTCAAGGGGAAGAAAGAAAAGTGGGGGCTCGAGTTGTCAGAGTGGAAAGTATCATTTTGAAGACCATCAAACGATGCAGGGAGTAAAACAAGGGGCTTTGTTAGGCACTGAATCCCTCTGCGCCTCACTTCTGATGAGCTCCAGCTTTAATTCTGCAAAATTTGAAGTGTAGTACATTTCGAAAAGAAGTTAGTTCGTTCTTTAAGCTCTAGTTTAGTTGAAGACTCCTATTGATTACAGCTGGAGCTGGATCAAGCGTGAGCTGACTGTGTTCTTCTGGCAGACTCTCATTTGTAAATACCTTTCATCTCATCCAGCAGTGATAATGATGTGCTTAGATGATGTGGCAGCAATTATTTATCTGCTGTGTTAGGTTTTCTACTTTATGCTAGCCAAGTACCCTAACGTCAGACCATAGAAAGGGACGCTTACATTTTCATTAAATCTTATGACTTCTTCCGAAGAAATTGTAACAGTTCTGTTGTAGTTTAAGCAGTCATTTCTTTCTTCACTCTCACTGACAAATTTGGAAGCAACGGGCCCTATTCCACCATATTTAGCAAGTTTAAACATGTTACAAATAACCTTATTATCTGATAGCACAGCCCAAAGGAAAACCCCGCAAAACTTGCATTTTCCCAAGTTTCTGAGCATCCTGTCTACTAACCAAAG
This sequence comes from Pandion haliaetus, assembly GCA_013401275.1. NCBI lineage: Eukaryota > Metazoa > Chordata > Aves > Accipitriformes > Pandionidae > Pandion > Pandion haliaetus. The sequence continues at coordinate 443,464 of VYZV01020591.1, forward strand.
ATGAAGCAGTAAAAAGGGGGCAGTGGAGGCCTTGGTTACTCTCTGAATGGATTTACACGCTTGCTTAATACCATGTAAATACTGGAAAATAAAGCATGGATCTTGTCAAACTTAAGAACATAGCAAATAAGGAGCATTAGAAACAGCACTAATAGCAAATAGAGCTGAAGTATCTATTGCCAAGTCAGTGAGAGATCCCACGTCCTGCCTGGCAATCAGTCTAAATACATCCTTTCTCCCACTTCATGTGACCTTTTCAGGTCAGCAATGTTGTGTGTTAGTTTAATATTTCAAAACTGGAACTTTACTGGTATTTGGCCTACTTTTTTCTATTTATTTTCTAAACAAATGATAGCCACTCCCTTCTCAAACTAACCTCTTAAGCTTCGCCAGAAGTCTGTGAAGATCACAAGGTATAAAAAAAAATTGAAAAAAATCACATGCACAGGCAAACAAAAGCAGGTTGCTGCATTTCACCATCCTGACAGCCCTGCAAGCAGACTTCTGGAGTACTCTGCTTACTCTAGGAAACACTGCTGAAATCTCATTTTCAGTGAAAAGTGCCAGGATTATGGTAGCACAGCATCTATTCTGAGGCAAACCCATGT
>VYZV01020593.1:2157-20905 GCA_013401275.1 Pandion haliaetus
GGCCGCGGGATGCCGGTGGCGTGAGGGCCGTGGCATCCCCGGGGGTGGCCGCGGGAGCCCCACGGGGCGGGGGCCGGGGATCCCCGGGTGACGGCCCCGCGGCCCGGGTGGGGTGATGGCCCTGCGAGGCCCAGCGGGGCGATGCCACCGGCTCCCCCATCCGGTGGCCATGCACTCGCCCTGGGGGTGGCTGTGGCGTGCCAGCGTTTGCCAGCCACCCACTCTCCCGGTGCCAGCCACAGCCTCCTCGGGGTGACGGCCACGTGCTCCCCCGGGGTGACAGCCAGCGCAGCACAGGGACGGTGGCAGGGAGGACAGCTCAGCCAGCCGCTAACGAGTCCTTAATGGCCCCCGCCGCCGCAGCCCGCCGGGGGTGCTGCAGTGGGACGCGTGGCCGTGCGGGGCGGGAATGCCAGCCTGGCCCCGGGGACAGAGGTGGCACCGGGTGACGCAACTGGCCGTCCTGGGGGCACCCGCTCACCTGAGGCTGCCCTTGCCCTGCAGCAGACCCCTCGCTGACCTGCCCCGAGCACTCGCCCTCCTGCACTAGGGTTCCCGTGGCCGTTCACCATCTGGGGGCCGTCACCAGCTCTTCTCTGCTGTGCCCAAGGCTGGTGGTCACGGCCGCCATCAGAGACACCCCCACTATGCGCCCAGCTTGCGAGCGAGAGCACCCGCTCTCCCTTCGCTGCGCCCTGGGGCTGTGCCAGGAGCTGGGAGTGTGGTTACAGGGCAGAGTCGTGCCTGCTCTGTGCCCGGGCCAGAGGCTGGGTGGGTGACCGGGTGTGGGTGCCCGGTGGGGGTGCCCCACGCGGGCCGTGACCCTGTCACCACTTCCTCCCCGTGGGCAGGGTGGCAGGCGCCTGCTGCAGCCGCACACACAGCGCATTGTTCTGCCGGGGCCCGGCCGGAAGGACTTCCTCCATCCCGGCCAGGGGATGACCCGGGGAAGCCGGGAGCTGGCAGCCCGCTCCCACCACGGCCAGGCAGAGCGGCTCCGGCAGACGGCCAAGCCCCGCCACCTCGCTCGGAGCAGGGCCATGGTGGCCATGTCTTTCCTGGCCCCCTTGGCTCTGGCCCCGACTCACCTTGCTGGAACTTGTCTCCTGCGATCGGACCTCACAGCGCAGCCGTGGCAGCCCGGCAATGCTGGTTCGACGGTTGTGGGGGTGCCCGAGCAGCACCCACGGTGGGCAGGAGGCTGCGGCCATGCAGGGGGGTCTGGGTGCTCCCTCGGGGCATGGGTAACGCAGAGGCGGGGGGCACGGTGGGGCCCACGGGCATCATCAGGCCAGGGTGAGGGCGGACGGGGGGAGCCAGGCCTCCGGCCCCGCCAGCGCCGGGGGCCGGGAGCTGCCTTCCCCTTCCCCACGGCGGCGGGGGGAGGCAGGCGGGGGAGCACTCCCCGAGCCACATGGTGGGCTGGAGGAGGAGCCGTTGCCCAGGCAACAGCTGAGAGCATCCTTCACCCCTGAAAATTGTGTGCCGGCACTGCCACCACAGCCCCACGGCTCAGGGCAGCACCCGGGACCCCCAGCGCCCCAGGGCCCACCCGGAGCTCGCCCAGGGCCTGCCATGTCCGTGGGGCCCAGACCCGCCAGTTCCAGCTCCAGCTGTACACCAGCACCCCCTCACCCAGATGCTGCTTCCCCCTGCCCCAGGAAGGACAGGGATGGGGATGAGGCACCCCCTAAATGCCGGGGCTGGGACACCGCTGGACAGGGGGGGAGCTGGGGACAGGCAGAGCCCCTTCCATGCCCTGCTCACGGTTCAGGGCAGGCTGCCCACACCCCATCCCTGCCCGCAAAGCCGTGCTGACCATCTTGACAGACACTACTAACATGCTGGTGACCCCAGGACCTCGGTGCCAGGGTGCCACAGCCCAGGCAGTGCTGGCAGGGCAGCACAAGTATCCCCGGCCAGTGTGGTGGGAGCAGCAATCCCCAGGCAGTCCCCATCCCCCCACCCTGCCTGCTTTCCTTCTATGGCTGCAGAAAATTCCTGGATTTTACCCCAAGATGCCCCCTCCGAGTGTGAGAACTCCTCCTCGGCCTGCTCCCATAGCAACTGTTCCCTAGCTACCCAGCCGCACTTGCTATTCTCATCCCTGTGCAGCTGTGTGTGGCTCCCCCCGCGCTGCGCACGAGGCTGCCGCCGCTGCCACCGGCCCTGCTGACCCCAGACCCCCAAACCTACCCTGCATCCACCCTGAACCAGGCTGTCCCCCTTTGCATACTCCCCCCTGGTGACTGTCGTGACCCTAACCCTGCTCACACTGTGTCCCCCCTTCGAGGGGCTGTCCATTGGGCTAAGGAGGCAACGCTCTGTGTTGGCACAAGGTCCCCATCTACACGGTTCCCCCTGTGAAGGAGCAATGCACAGCGCCCAGAGGGGAGCAGGACTCTGACCCCAGCCCCACAGCACACCCATGACATCCCAGGAAGGGCTATGCTGAAGGCAAACAGGGGAGCGGGGTCACATGCCCCAAAGGGGACCACAGCAGACACGAGCACCCCAATGGCACAAGGCCTTGTACCTGTCGTGGCCCTGCACCGACTGAAACCACCCAGCAGAAGCCACCAAGGGCCACCTGTGGTCCCTAGGGCTCAGCATCAGCCCTTACCAGGGTGGGCAGCTCCAGCCCTTCCCTGCAGGACTGGAGCACCAGCAGAGCCCCTGGCAGCCCAGTCCCTGCTCCTCTCCTCCTTATAGCCACCAACCCTGTATGGCCCAGAGCAGGCCCCCCTTGACATGACAGCAATAGAATGCACAGTGAATCTTATACTTAACAAAAGGTTAAAAATTTAAATACTTTCCAACTTTAGTGCAAGGCAAGCAAATGATACCACAGGTCCAAGTAGGTGCTCAGCCCCCCCCGGGGGGCCTGGCTCAGAACGAGCACGAGGTGGCAACACGCACACATGCACGCGCGCATGCGTGTGCATACATACACACACAGAGAAGAGAGGCGTTACTGCTCGGGACACAGCTGGGATGAGCATGCACAAGAGGGGACAGGACAAGAACAGCGGGAGAGGCAGGCTGAGCCCACACTGCTCCCCTGCTCCCCAGGGACACACAGGGGCTCCAGCCCCTCCACTCCTGCCCTGCCCTTGGGCACAGGAGCTGTGCCGGCTCCCCAGGACCCCTGGGGATGCACACGAAGCCAGTACGGCAGGCAAGGCTGGTCCCGGCCCCGTTCACTCTTGGGTCACAGCTCAGCATGACACCAGTAAGGGACATTCCCTTTACCATGGCTTTGCTGAGAGCAGGGTCTCTTATGGGTCTGTTCCTCTGACACCGAGCTGGGCCTGGAGACCACGGCACCCCCAGCACATGCAGACAGCTGGTCCAGAGCTGGTGGAACTGCGCTGGGGCCATCCTGCACCATGCTGGGGATCAGTCCAACCCTTTGGACCCAGCAGCAGCTACCTTCTGAGCACATGCTGTGGGAGCAACTGTGTCCTGCTGTGCTGCAGGCAGCCTGCCAGTGGTCTGGAGAGGGGACCAGGATCAGCTCCTCAGAGCTGGCAGCATGTGCAAGACGAGGAGGGAGGAAGCAGGCTCCGGCAGACAGGGAAGCGAGGATGAGGCAGTGATGCTCTGCTGCCAGGATGCAATGGTAGATGCTTTGGCACAGCCGTTTCCTGTGCCTCGGGGCTGAGCAATGGACTCCGCTGGAGCCAGGGACGCCTCAGCACAGCCAGAAAGGTCCAGGAAAGATGCTTTAGGCACCTCAAGGCACAGAAGGCCTCTGCCCAGGACTCCCTGGTACAAAGCTGGGACTGTCGCTCCCCCCATAGGAGGACATTTGTGCCTGTGACAGGGTGGGGGCAGTGCAGGCCCCCACCTATAGATTAAAAACTGACATGTGATATGTACAGACCGACATATATAAATATACACCAAACCTGCAGTGCTGCTTTGGCACCATGGAATGTGTCAGCAGAGCTGCTCCAGCCTGGCCTTGGCCCACGCCGGTGCAATCCCTCCCTCCCACCCTGGGCCCAGGAGGGGAGAAGCAGCCGGCAGGCAGCAGCAGCAAAATCCCAAGTGGCAGATTCAGAAGCGTCCAGGTCTGTCTTGGGGACAAGGGCTTGCCCATGGTCAGAGGCACCTCAGCCTGAACTGTGTACTGCCGCCAGCCCTGGAGCCATCCTCAGTCTTCAAATACAGATGTGTAAAGCTGTAAACAAATCCACCTTGTGGGGCCGCTGCTACCTTGTCCTTCAGGCTGGGCTGCTGTTCTGCTGGGCACCCGGAGAGGCCAGGGGGTCAGTCCCAAGGCCTGGAGAACAAGCTGTGCTCTACAGCCGGGTAGGCTCTTCCTCGCTGTCGCTGCAGTTTCCACAACAGTCCTGAAGTCAGAAGGGCAAGGAGAGGGAGGAGGGAGAGAGAGGAGCACAGCAAGCAGAGGGTGAGCACGGTCACACAACCCAGCCTACAGGTGCCCTCTGGCAGGGAAGGGCCAGGCCCCCCCCACCCCGGCCTGCACGTGGAAGAGCTACACAGAGGCAAGGGACTGGAGGGCATCCCCAGTCTGAAGAGAAACAGTCAAGCTGCATCTGGGGTTTCAGCTCCTGGCAGACAGACTGGTGAGCACGCAGCTGACTAGCTCAGAAGCTGGGAGGAAGATGGGCTCCACGGACTACAGCCACCCAGGGAGACAGCTCAGTGCCAGCACAGATGATCTGCCTGGCTCAGGGCTCGGCCAGCCACAGAAGCAGTCCAAGCCCTTTTTGCTGGAAAGGGAGTCTGAGCACGGGGCAATGCCAAACCCTTCACAGTTTCTCAACCCTTCTGTGTGTCCTGGACATCCGAAGAGAGGAGTGAAGGAAACTTCCCACAGCCCCCTGGGAGCGGAGCTCCCAGCAGCGGCAGTGCAGGGGCAGCTTTGGCTCAAGCTGAGGGCAAGACCTCCCCCACAAAGGCAGCAAGAGCAGGGAAGCAGGATTAGTGGCTCGGGGCAGTTAGAACAACAAGCAGCTTGTGCTCTGCTGGGGTCGGGGGATAGGCACTGAAGGACAACACTCCTCTTTCCCAGATCTTGCCATGTCCGCGGGCCACCGGGTATTTCCCTGAGCAGAGCAGCCAGGAGAGACTGCTCACCTCTGGAAAGAGAAAACACGTGGCAAATCACAGCTCAACCCCTGCTACAGGCAGCTGCCCATCCTCCAGCGGGTCCTGCCTGCCTCAGGAAGGGCTGGGTACCCCAGCCCAGAGCTGGCTCTGGCTAGGGCAGCCCACTGAACAGTGAAAGCACAACTGGGAGCTCGTCGGGGAAGCAGGAGTCAGCACCGGGTGCCTGAGAGTGGATCCAGAGCCAACCACACTTGAGTCCCACAGCTGCAAGCAGCTGTTGAGAGGCAGCAGCCCAGACTTTGCCAGTCCTGGAAAGAAGGCAAACACTGTTCTGGGCAGAGGAGACAGGCAGGCAAGCAAGCCCACAGCAGCTGCAAGACATTTCCGTTCTCCTCATCCCTCGAAAGAACTGCTCTCTGCCTGCATCAAGGTCTGGCAGAAATGCTCTGAGGAGCCCAGACAGCCCATTCCAAGAGCAAGGTCTTCTTCAGGGTTGGTATTATTCATGTAGGAAGGGAGAATACTTGCTATTTGAGTGCCTTCAACATCCCCCTGCCTGTGCGACTCCAGCATGTTTAGCCAGGACACTCTGTCCTAGCCCCCTCGACTCCCGCAGAGCAGGGAGTACCAGCCAGGTGAGGGCTGGCTCCCTGCACCCTTGCGTGGGTCCCCCTGAGAGCCCTGGGGTCCGGCCACCCAACACTAGGGGAGACTCTGCCTGCTGCTCTCTTGTGCCCACCTCCTTGCCAGATCTGCCTGGCACAGGCAGGAGCAGGCTTGTTGCTGCTAGAGGACTTTCTGGGCAGGAAACGCTGGGCAAACACTCTTACCTGTCTGCTGAATAAACGCTGGAGTAAACCCTTTTTGGGCTGCGGAGAAGGCTGCCCTTTCCAATCCAGGTCTGGGGGCACCATGCCATCTGTGCTAAAGACATTCAGCTCCTTAAAACACTCTGTCTCGATCATCTGGAAGAGAGCAAAGATGGCTGCAGCAACTGTCACACAAAGCCCGTCACTGAGGGCCCAGCAGAGCGCAAGAGCAGCAGGAACAGCATGAGCCCTGTGGGACACTGCACTCGGCCATGGTGGATACAAGCAGGAGCAAAGACCTGTCCTGCAAACCTACCTCATTCTGCCAAGGAATGGACACGCTTCCCGTGGCAAACTTCTGGTAGAAGTCGTTGTCCGTGGGCTCCAGCTCCACCCCTTTCACTGTGGAGAACTGCTCGATGTCCAGAACATCCTTGCAGTAGATGGCCTGGGGCTAAACAGCACAAAGATTGCTCTAATGACAGGCTCCATGATGATGCCACCACGCCAAACAACTGTGGCTCATGGCCAAGCCCAGGCCCCCTCTCCCTGCAGCCCAGTGCTTGCTTGACCCCTGTTCTACCAGACTCCAGAAACAAGAGGGAAGGGGATGGGCCCCATCTCCGCAGGTGAGCCAATCCAGGGCTCTTGCTTTCCTTGAGAGCACCACTGTCTAAAGAGGTCAGGATACAGACAGGCACTTACGTCTGGCTTGAAGGGGGGGTCCAGCATGCCTGCTTCCAGCCTCCTGAAGTTGAGATGCTTGAAGAGAGGGTGCTCCTTCACTTCCTTGGCCCCAGCTCCTCGGCACCCCAGGCGCTCCAGAGGGTCTTTGCACAGGAGCTGCAACACAAAGGAAATCAATGTCCTGGGTGGAAGGTGCTTTGGGCAGGAGCAGCCCTGAGGTCAGCTGGGCTCCTGCAATATGTCTCTAAGGACGGCACAGGCCCGCTAAGCAGCTGGGAGAGTGAGGAATTAAGGCACTCTGGACCCTCCTGCACTGCCTTATCAGAGACAAGGGAACCTGGCTGCCACCAGTACCTCTATAGGAAGCAGCCTCCATGTTCTCCCGCTGCGTGCAAAGAGGTGGTGGGAGCAAAGGGACAGGGATGCACACTCGTACCATGGTGCAGAAGGAGCGGGCGCAGGGCGAGAACTTCTCTGAGTACTCCTCCTGCACTTCCTTCACCAACCGCTCCACCTCCTCCCGCTTGATCTTCTTCTTGCGCTGCTGGAAGGGGGACTGTCCCTCGATCATCTCGTACACCAGGCAGCCCAGAGCCCACCAGTCTGGGCTGAACGTGTAGCGCTCGTTCTTCACCACCTCCGGAGCTACATAGCAGCAGGGGTGAGGGACGTGTGAGGGCAGGGAGAGCACACGTGCAGTCAGAGACCACTTTTTGATTAAACCAGGGCCACTTACCCATGTAACCAACTGTCCCCACCCGGCCCTTGATTGTTTGGCCCTCAGGCACGTGCACAGCTAGCCCCAGGTCTGAGATACGGATGTGACCTGCACAGAGGAGGGGGCAAGTTAACAGGACAAGGTCAAGGGACAATGTTTGAAGCTGCCAAGAACGCAGAGCAACCCTGGTTCAAGCAGAGGAAGAGAGAAAGACTCAGCCCAGGGCTCCTGACTCTGCACTCACCATGGTCATCCAGCAGTATGTTCTCTGGCTTCAGGTCCCTGGGAAGGAAGGGACTTGATTAGCAAGAAACTTGTTGTCAAAGCAAAGGAGACAAGCAACAGCGACATCTCAAGAATTCAGATAAGAGCAGAGGGATGCAGTGCCCCTGCCTCAGGCACACAGATAACCTTCCCCTCGGCCTCTGTCCCGAACTCAGCCATGCAAGCTCTCCCCTCCTGGGCAAAGAGGCAGGACATGACAACTTTCAACCCTCCACAAGGAAGCAGTGAGCCTGTGGCTGATTCTTTCTTTGAGGTGCAGACCTCGCTATGGTGCAGGCCCTGCAAGAGAGAAGGAGCAGAGGCTTCTTCTACTTACCCTGCCCCAGGGCAAAGCACAGGGTACTTAGGACTGGAAGAGACTGTCAGTGAGTACAGTCAAACAATCAGGATATTCTCCCTCCTGCCCAGCTCTCAGTCTTGAGCATATAGGGGCAGCTTACCCCCCTTTGTTCCAGTGTCAATACTGCCCAGGGAGTTAAGCACCCAAGTGCCTGCCCCAAGGTATTCACAGCACGATCACATCTTGTTCTTGGTGATCATTTACCAGCATGAGAAAGCCAATCTAAGCTCCGATATCTCTCCCATGAGATCAGCTTTCTGTTCCTGATCCCCTCTCACTCAGCTCTGTGCTGCTTTCAAGCTTGAGCTTATTTTCTTGAGCAGACAAACCCAGCTGGGCTAGTAAGAGCAGCAGGAACCCTCTTGCTTCTGCAGCCCGTACAAGGTCTCCCAGCAGGGACCAGGCAGCGCGCACCTGTACACTATCCTCTCCTGGTGCAAGTCCTCGAGGCCACAGCAGATCTCGGCAGCATAGAATGCTGCCCGGGGCTCCTCGAAGCCAGCCTCTCCCATGTGGTAGATATGGAACTTGAGGTCCCCTCCATTCATGAGGGTCAGCACTAGGCAGAGAGCATCTTTAGTTTCATATGCATAGGCTAAGCTCACCTGCAATTCAGGGCAGAAAGGCTGTTAGAAGACACAGCTGGAAGAGGGAAGTGCCCACACTCTGATGGGCACTTTGTCACCCAAGCAGCCTGGGCCTTTGCCAGCAGAAGAGGCAGAGGGGGAACTGTGCAAACCCAAGGAGGACATGGAAGCGCCCAGCAGTCTCAGCACAACCCCAGTTTTCCTCAGACAGGGAGGACACTATTTTGCTGAGCCAGAATTGCTCCCCTCCAGGGCAAGCAGCAACCAACAGCAACCCTGGGGCAGCATCTGATTAATCCTCCATAAAGGGAGGTTTCAGGCTGTCCACAACTCAGTGCAACCAGGGAGAGAGCTCCCCACCACACAGCTCAGGGTTAAGCTTCTGCCCACTGGCCTGTCTGGAGACAGTTTTTGCTGCTTTCTTGTGCCCCAGAGGTTAAGAAGGTGCCTGTGAGATCAGATGGGTGTTTGGGCCCGAGTTTGGGGGCATTTACAGCATCTTGTGAGGCAGCAGGATGTCCTGCCAGACCCCAGCCTTGTGAGACATCTGCAGCCACCAGGACTCTACCCCACCCCATGGGCAGGGTCTGCTCTTGCCTGTCCACACCAGGTGAGGAGCACAGAAGTGCCAGGCTGGCTGGTTGGAGGAAGAAATCAACCACTGCAGCAAAGTGAGAGCAATTCCTATGTACTTACTACAAACCTACTGTTCACTTTTTCCAGGATCTGTTTCTCATTCAGGGCCATGGCCTCTCCCTTCCGCTTTTTGATCCGTTTCTTCTCCAGCTTCTTGCAGGCATACATCTTCCCTGTGGCACGCACTTGGCAGGCACAAACCTGGAGGAGGGACAAGGCTCAGCACCCTCCCACTGCTGTTTCCAGGGTGGGGGTCTAGGTTCTGCTCTCAGGAAGAAGTAGGGGAAGGCAAAGACGTCCCTGTCCCTGCTTCACTCTGAGGTTAGCGAGAAGACTGTTGTCAAAGCAAGGACACAGGGAGCAGTGACATCTCCAAGCAGTGATATCTCCAGTGATCTCCAGATGTCACAGATAAGCAGCAGAGGGCTGCAATGCCCCTGCCACCTGTAGTAGCACCACTGCTGGTGCCTGGGAAGACAGAAAGCCACTCCAGAAACAGAAGGAAGCCTGACAGTGACAGTTTTCAGGAGTGTGGTTTCCCCTGCCAAGACACTGGGAACAGACCTGACTCTGCCCAGGTGGCAGTACGCACCACAGGGCATGTGCTACCTACCCTATGCAACACCTGCCACACCTCCAGTGCCTGGTGAGAGGGAGCTCCTGATCCTCAGAGGGGAACTGACAGATCATGCAATGCCCAGAGCACAGCAGTGCCCAGCACAGAGTCCCCACAGCCCACCCAGCCAGCAGCACCTGCCTCCAGGTGCTGGAGCAGCTTGTGGCACACTGATGGCCAACCCAGGTCTGCATCTGGCAGCCGGCAACAGTGGCTGCCTGGTACCCCGAACGCAGAGGAAACGGTGGTCGCTCACCTCCCCAAAACCACCCTTGCCCAGCACACGGTACTGGCGGAAAGTGTTTTTGGTCACTGGCTGCCTGTGAGGGAAAGGAAACTGGAGTGAGATGGGAGCAGGGAGAGAGCAGGGGCTGAAGCCCAGACCACCCCCATGCTCTGGCCTGAGAGACTGGCTTACCCCAAAACCCCTGCTCAAACAGAATTTGCTTCCCTGCAAGGCAAGCAAGGCTGAGGCAGCCAGTAGAGGCTGATGGTGCCAATAAATGGCCCTGAAAGGGAGCAAGAGCAGATAAAGGCCAGGCCCTTAGCTCCTGCCAGGGCCCAGCACAGGAAGGAGCCCGAGGGACTCCTCAGGCAGCCTGTGCAAGGAGAGTGCAGGTCTCCCAGTGATGCCAGAGAGTGTTACCGTTCCAGCCATTTCCACTGCAGGAAGCGGTTGAAGTACAAGCTGTCGAGGTAGTCGGCAAAGGGAGCCACACTCAGGTAGTCATGGATAAGCCTAGGACAGAGCAGAGCCAGCAAGGTTCCTGAGAGGTGATCACATGTGTGGAAAAAGCCAGCGTTCCAAGGAAAGAGGAGATGAGCAGCCTTGAGAGCCTGTTTACTTTGCCATCCCCTCACTCAGCCTGGTGCTGAATCACCCACATAGCCCTGGCCCAGAAAGCCCCCCTCCACACTAAGCCTGATGCAAAAGGAAGGCACATTGGAGGTACCACTGTGACAAACACAGCACCCTGGGACCAGGCTGGCACCGCTAATTGTGGCCTCTCAGCACCAGCCTGGGCTATGGGACAAAGCGGGGTGATGGGACTCTTTGCAGTTGCCCCTCTGCTCACAGGGCAAATGCGGACACAAGGCTGTAATCAGCTGCCGAAAGCTGCTAGCAATGCTCAGCACCAGGCGCTGAGTTGTTCACTTTCAGATGAATATCCAGCACAGAAGGCCACAGGAGATCCTGCTTGAGAGAGCTAACTACCTCAGAGACCGGTGCCAGGGCTGCCCAGCGGAGTAAAGAGCCTTAGACATAGTGTCTAGACTGGAGACATGCATCAAGGAGAAGCGGACAGGCTCTTCTCCTTTCAGAGCTTGCCAAAAGCAGGCAGGGCCCAGCCCGGAGGCTCTGCATTCAGACAGTGACACTAGTTACCACACACAGAGCTAACACTCCCCAGAAGACTGCAGCAAACCCATTGCCACAGCCCTGCACTCAATTAGGCAACGTGCTCCAGCTACTGTTCAGGGAGGGGTGGAGGCTATAAGCCCAGCTTCTGCTTTGCATCCAGAGCCAAGACCTCAGCCACTGCTTCTGCGATGGGAACAGAATTGACCTTAGATCACTAAAGCACAGCCAGTGTAACCTAACCACAATGGCCACATGTGCGGCCAGCAGGAGAGGACAGCTGGCACTGGGACTGCAGCTGTCAGCTCTGCTCTGCGAGTGCCTACGAGATCCTGGCACAAGACTAGGAACAGCATGGCCAGATGCTGAGGATCACTGAAATGGGGTCTTCCCAAATGGCAACTCAGACCCATGGCAGATTGAGAGGAGTGAGAGAGGTTTCTGCAGCAGCTTATGACTCCCAGAGCCCATGGGAGCTTCTTGCCTTTGCTTTCCTGTAGCTGTGCTGCAAACCACTAGCCCAAAACTCCACAGGCCTTAGCACCAGCCCTCGCTCTCCTGGAGGAAGGGACCATGAGGGACAAGGTGAGTTAGCTGCAGCATCTATCCTGTGCCATGATGCGACCTGAAGGCAGGCCCCAGCCCTCCAACTTACTTAGTGGATTCCTTGAAGAGCTCCTTGGAAGGTTCCTGCTCCAGCCTCTCACAACAGGCATCCACCAGCTGCGAGGGGACTTCAGGCACATGGTCCTCACTCTGGGGACAAAGGGATGGAGTCAGACATAGGGAGCAGAGCACAAGGAACCTCCCAGGAGGAAGCCCACAAGAACAGCACACAGGTGCCCATCTGCTTTTGGGCCAGTGGGAAAAGCAGTAACGGTCACTTGTGAGGTGGTGGGATGGCTCTGTACCCTGTCCTCACCGTCCTGCCCAGCACATTCACTGTGGCAGGATATGGGCAATGACAGCTGTCAGCTTTCCAACTGCTCTACCGTTCCAGGCAGCAAACACAACCCTCTTACTCACATTTGGCTTCAAGTACTTTTCAATCAGGTGCTGCCCGCATTCCTTCCGCTTCTCATCTGGAGCCACTTCATACCCTGCCTGCACAGAGCAAACAGCATGAGGAGCAGGTCCAGCCAGGAACCAACCCTTGCTACTGGGCAACAGCTGCAGAGCAGCAACACCCTCTGCCCAGTGTTTTCCATGCTTTCCTGGAAAACCAGATCTCCAGCAAACAGCTCCCTAAGCAAAGGCCCAGCCCCATCTTGGAAGTACCTGGCAACTGCTGGGGCACCCAGGGCCAACTGGTCTGTGCCCAGGGTGCCAAGAACATACCTGCCTCCCCCAACAAAGCCTGACGGGCTTTGCTCTTACCACGGCATCCAGGAACTTGACACAGCGCGACAGCTCAGGTCGTGTCTCGCAGAACTGCCGAAAGAGCATGTGCCCGATGGGCTGCTTCTCGCACAGGCTGTGGTAGTCCCGCTCTGCAAATGTGGAGAAGATCACTCACTGCCAACCCCCAAAGGAGCAGCCACTGCCCTGGCCATAGACAGTGGTGGAGGGGCTGGCGACTCATTAACTGTCTACTCACAGGTCAGACCAGCCTGAGACTCTCAGGAAAGTGAAATGCCCCCAATGGGGACAAGAGACACGACTGAGCTTTTACGTTCCCCTATGGAAGATCTTTTTCCCTGAAAGAGGTTTGACCTGCTGTTCTGTACAGCCTGGCCTTCTTGTTTCTAGCAAGGGATCTTTGTGTTTCCTGCTTGCCTGGAGGCTCTCTTCTCAATCATCTCCCCACGGAGATCGACTGACAACTCCAGACACACAACTTTCCTTGGAACATGAGGAACACACCGAGCTTATTTCAAGGCAGATCATCCAGGCCAAGAGTTACTCTGATGACTCGTACAAACCACTCATATTCCCAAAGGCCCTACTGGAAGCTGCAGCATCAAAATGGGAGGCACCATTTCCACAGATGTCCTGTTAATGCTGCACACAGCAATTAGACCCCCCCCCACTCCATGGGACAACCACTCACTTGTATATCAACTCCTACTGCCCTCTGGAGCTCAGCTTTCCTGATGATTCCTCCTATCTCTCTCTGAAGTCTGGCAGCCCAGGTGCAAACCCTTTTGACTACCCAAGAGTACTTCCAGTTCTCTGTTTTTTTTCCTCCCCTTCCCCTCATAAGATGTTGTCTGATTGTGGGCCAGAACAGATTTCTGTTACAGCCATTGCCACTGAGGGCTGCGGGCTGCCTGGGGTGCAGATGTGCAGCCATCCACTGGCTCGCAGGGGACCTTCCAGCACCCCCTGGGGCTGGGTACTGCCAGCTTTCCCCTCCCCGCGCAGCAGTTTCTCCCGAGGAAGCTGCGGCTTCCTGAGGGTGCACGAGAGTGTGGAGATGGACGGGCTGCATTGGGGAGGAGGCCACCTCACAAGCTCTGCTGCACCGGCCGGTTTCCTTGTGTCTGCAGGGGAAGGAGTTCCCTTCAGCTTGGGAGGACAAGAGTTTGCTGCCGGCGAGATCAGAAGCTTTTGGCTGTCCTCGCTGCTGCCCAGGCTCACAGAAGGTTGCTCCCTGTGGTCAGGGCACACAAAGCTTAATTCTGCAGTGGGCAACCAGCCCACCATGCCCATGGTCCTGCCAAGCCTCTGGAATAGGAAAGAAATGCCTTTCTAGCAGGCTGTGAGGGGAAAACAAAACCACTCCAGCCAAAGAATAACCCAAGCACAAGGAATGGGGTCATCTCTCCCTTGGGGAAACCAAGCAAGGCAGCCACTACCTGGGCCAGAAGCACTTCTTGCATGCCTCCCCAGGGGGAAGTGGGGACATGGGTGGTGACAGCCAGCCACTGGGAGGGACTAGCCTCCCAAAGCTTCACAAGGTCACTGTCCTGGGCAGTGGGACAGCAGAGACAGACAGACCACCAGCACTCACCACTGGCAAACAGGTAGCACAACAAAGGTGAAGTTCAGTGCTGGAAAACATGTCATGACACCCACAGGAAGGGTGGCTGCAGGCAGAGGACAGGCATCAGCTGATGGAAATCTCTGCTGAGGGCACACAAGTCAGAGAAGCAGATAGGGGTTGGGACAGCCAAGACGGGAGCTGCAGGGAGAGCCCAGGCCATTGCTGTGTTCAGTGCTCAGCACTCCAGAGAGGCAGTCTGCAGCAAAACCAAGGCGAGTCTCCATGTGACTACACTCGACTGCAAAGCTGGCCCCCAGAGGTGGTGCATGGTGAGCTTGGCAGCAGGGAGGCAAGGCACAGCATGCACGGTGTGCACTGGGCTATTGTGAGCTTGGAGGTTACAGTGTGGATGACAGAGGTTGAGTTATTCCAAGTGCTATAGTTCCATGTGCCCTCAAAGGGAGCATCCCTTCTCCTTGGGGCTGCCAGGACCTGGAAAACCTGGGCAGGGCAGAATTGGAGACTGGAGCTGCAGAAACCTCCAAAAGCCACTCAGCCCAGTGACACCTGCTCTGAAACAAGGCCAGCGCTGTGCCACTCTCCAGCTGGCAGCTGAATCCAGAGTAACAACTTAAACAACCTCTCCCCTTCCCAGGAAGCCGAGTATTCCCACCCTCCGTGCCCCAAAACAATTTCACATGATCTCAGGACCAAGCCTGCTGCACAAACAACATTAAAACCATGAAGAGTACAAAGTGCAGTATTAGAATGACAGGCCAAGCCCTGCCCAGTTCTACAATTCTTTTCCATATCGCACAGCAAGAACCCAGTTTTGCCCAAGAAAAGCTGCTGCACTAGTGTTAGAAGCCGAGGTCTGCAGAGCAGGACTGAATCCCAGCCAGGGAGTCCAGAGGACATTAGCAGGGCCTTTGTTATTTATGCACCAGAGTGGTGCTCCAAAACTCTGCAACACCCAGCAGGTCTGTATGCACAGAGAAGGTTGTGTATCTCTAGTGAAGCTCATCACAGTCTAAAAGGTGTGTGGGTACATCAACAGGCACTATCCAGTGAGCGCCAAGCAGCTGTGACTTACCTACCCATCATTTCTTCCCTACACCCCAAGCTCCGAGTGATCCTGGCTGGGATTTGGCCGACACATGCCCTGTTATATGTCCCTGACCCTCGCAGGACTCAACTTTGGGTGCACAACACTCATACATGCTCACCCACTGGCCCCGCTCTGGAGCGCAGCCTGGGTGCTGCTCAGCTCTCACCAGCCCCCACATCTTACCAAGGGTTTGTCGAAGATCCTCGCAGAGGCTGATGTGGGGGAACTGCAGCATCTGGCGCCATTTTTTACTTTTGCCTTTCCGGTTTCCACCACCACCTGCAGGGCACACAGAATCGGCACCATGAGTTATGAAGCAAGGATGTCCAACTGCAGCCTAGCCTTGCCAGGAGCCGAGAGAGGAGACACCCTCTGTCCGTTTACACGAGCAAGCCCAGGCAAGGAAAACAAGACCGAAGCCGTACTGCCGTCTCCTGGCTGGTGGAACAAAAGTGTTAAGAGCCTCTGACTGCCAAAGGAAGCGGACGGACCAACCACTCTGGCTGCTGAAGAAAGTCCCAACCAAGAACATGAAGACCTTTTACCTGGACATCTCAGTTAACTTGTATTTAAGACGGGAGAATCAGGGCACAGGCAGGAGTGCCTAAAGCCACAGGTTATTCTATGCCTGGACAAGAGTTCTTGGCTCCCAGGCCTGTCCTCAGGACCTCTGCATAACTAATCACCTCTCAAGGCCAAGCCTTGCTCAGTGTGAAGCTCTTCCTGCTGTAGTAAAGATGTTCATGCCACCTACTCATTCCAGACTGATTGCTTACTCCAGGGAGGGGCTCTCAGAGGGAGGACAGGAAGCTGGGAGACAGGAATTCTTGCTCTAATCCCAGCTCCACAGACAACTCACTGCATTGCCTGGGGCTCATCACTTCAGTTTCCCACCTGTGAAGTGGGGACACTCCCACCTTTCTGCAGAGATAAGCCAGCCTCAGAAAAGCAAGATCCAAGAACCAGATATTATTCCAACTTCAGTTGCTGGAGTAAATGCCCAGTGCTGTAGGACAAGGTGGGAAAGCTTCTAGATAGACCAAAAAATTTACATCATAGCAAGCACTAAGTACTGAAATACTGATTGCTGGGATCAGCCAACCTCCAGGGACTGCCTTCCCCCTGCCCGGTGCCAACACACACATGATCTCCCACCTCCCTTTGGAAATACATTAAACCACCCTGCTGAGTTGGGCCAAAGGCACGGCTTTCTGAAATCAGGGGGGGTTGAACATCATTTATCAGCTCTTGAGAAACACTTTCATAACACTTTCCTCCACTGAGGATGCAATTCAGACCCAAATCCTAGATGCAGTCCCCGGGCATCCAGCTCCCCGTGCCGCAGGAGGCCTTGGTTGGACAGGCAGGTGGGACGGGGCTATCACAGCCGGTCTTCTGCAGGGCCAACCCCAGGTCCAAGCCCCTAGCACGCTGTGGGTCGCTGTGCTACATCTGCCCCGCACCAGCAGCTGGGCTGCACGATTGTACAAACTCAGGAAGGAAGTGACTCAAGGGTAAGCAGGGGTGGAAGAAACCAGCAGCACAGACACCTTCTTGTCAGCCACAGCTTGTGACAATGAAACAGACGGGGACAACTAAGTGAGGGCATAGGAGGACAAGCCATCCTCAGTCCAAGAGTGCTGAAGGAAAGGCAGAGCAATGCCCCACAGCACCCAGAGGATGAGGACCGGCAGCTTGCATTTCCTTGAGTTGTTTGCTTTGAAAGGAGGCTCCAGCGCCCTTCACCCACGGTTCTCCCCCACCCTCTCGATGCTGCAGCAAACAGCCCAGCAGGGAACTTGCCTCCGGCCCCCCAACCTCCCAGCACCCCCATTTTGGGGATGGGGCAAGGGGTGGACTGCCTCCACCCAGAACTCACCACAGGGGAGCTTCAGGGCTTGGTGATAGCTCAAAGCTGGTCTGTTGTCTCTCTGCCAGAGGCCGGCAGGCAAGGTTGACAACAGGGGAAGGATCCTTCTCCTTCCCTGGGCCAAACCCTCCTAGAAAAGTCTGAAGGAAACATAGAGCATGGTCATCCTATGGCAGCAGCTGAAGATAGCTGTCAGCAGCCCCCTGCAGCGCGTCCAGAGTGATCTCAGCCCTGTACTTCCACACCAAACTAGGAGGTTCCCAAAAATGCTGGGCTGGAGAAAAGCACCTGGTGCTGCCGGACCTGGCCAGCAAAGCGGCTCTGTCCTGTCACACAGGCTGCCAGAGCTCGCCCCAGTGGCCACCACAGCCACCCAGCCAGGGGTGGGAGAGCCATGGACAGGCAGCACAGCCACCTGAAGCTCTCGCAGGCCAGGAACCATCCGGCATGAGTGTGTCAGTGGATCGTATCTGCCTGCAGCCCAACTGCCCACCACCTGCCGAGGCTGAGGCACTAGAGGAGCACTGGGAAGCACTGCAGCAGTCGTCCGACACCTTGGTCTGTATCAGCAACCAAACTCCACTCTGCCAAAGGTGCAACAGGAGCCAGTCTCCCGGTCACTTTCTCCATATGAGGCAGTGTCTCATGTCTAGAGGTCACAAATGCCACTGTTTGGTGTTGCCCAGACTTGGTTTTGAACCAAACCCTGCCATCAGGAACCATAATGTCATGGTCCACCACAATCACCGTGCCTGAAGTACCTACACTAAGCCTGATTTTCAAGCCCCTCGAAATTGTTTCTGCCAGTGTAAATTTAATTTTGTTGCTCTTTGCTCCCACAAATCTAATCTCCAAAGCCCTCAAACTGGATTTCAGAATGACTCGGTCTGGCCAGCTGCACACCATGGGCTAGGAGGGACTGTACTTCCCCGCCACTTTACATGATCTAATGAAGTCCCCGACGCCTGGCTGAATCCGATCTTCTCTGCAAAGGACCAGGCTCCTCTGTGACAGACTTCCCACCTCTCTCCTTAAGCCATCCCGAGGCTTCTCTGCACAGCTCCCCTGTACCTGCCAGACAGCCCCACCGCTGGCAGGCTACATCCCACGCCGAGGCCCTGGCATTCAGCTGTGACCCCTGAAGCAGCAGGAGGTTTGTGGGCCTGCAGCAAAGCTCCTGGCACTGAGCGGACCAGAGGCCACAGTTGGTGTGAAGGTGGCAGAGGGGTGGGGCTCACCGCCGCAGTTTTGGGATCGGCCCTTGTGTGGGAAGCAGCAATTTACCTGCCCGAAATCAACTTTTTCTCCTAAAGCTGCTTTTCCCCTCTGCCAGAGGAGCAAGAGAAACCTCTGGAAGGGGTAAGGCTGGAGGTTGCCAGCACCGGCAGGAGGCAGACGGGGGCTGCAGGGCGGTTTCCACACGGAGAGGCAGCAAGGCCACCCTCGGAGAGCTCAAGACCCCCTGGAGGCACCACAGCCCGGGGCGCTGAGCAGCCCCCGCCTGCCCGGAGCAGCACCCCGCGCCGGGGCTTCGTTTAGAGGCGAGTGCTTTGAGGCCGTTACCTTCCCCGCTCCCAGCAGCGCCGGGGGCAGCCAAGGCCGCGACCCCCCGGGAGGGTCGGCCCGGGGCTGGGGCCCGGGGACAGACGTCGCCGGAGCCTGCAGCCCGCCGGGCCGCAGCAGCCCCGGGGAGCGGACGCCGCTCTAGGAGGCGGCCCGGCGGG
>VYZV01020593.1:21479-35747 GCA_013401275.1 Pandion haliaetus
GGGGGGGTGGGGTGGGACAGAGCGGCTGTTTATAAGGCGGCGCTTGCACCGGGGGTAGGGGTAGATTGTGGGTGTTCGCTGTGTGTGCGTTTGGTGAGGGCTGGGGAGGGGGGGCCCGGCCGCTGGTGCACCCAGGAACCTCTCTGAGCGGTCCTGTGCTCCTGTTAAAAGCGGTTACGTGTTTAGGGGAGCCTTCCCCCTCCTTGTAGCCTGGCCCTGTGTTTGCGATGGCTTCAGTAAAATCTTCCAAGCACCCGTGTGTCCGGTGTTGGTCAATCCCGGTGGGTGATGCAAGCTCTGGTGCTGTGCCTGGTCTCCCCGGTCACTGCTGCTGTGGAGGTTTGGGGTTTCTTCACCTCCCCGGTGCCCTTGGCGGTGGCGGGTGCGGCGCTGCCAGCCTCATCCTGCTGGGGCTGATGCTGGTGGCTGCTCATGTGCCATTTGGATGTTTGAGCTCTTCTAGGGCTCTTGAGCGAGTGCTGCTGCTCCTGCAGGCTTCTTCCTTCCAGTGATTTGCTCTAAAAGATTTTTTTTTACTGGTACTTCAGTTAGCAGCCTTACCCTGTCTGAAGACAAGCTGTAGTGTGGGATCCTCTCACTGCCTGCTCCCCAGCAAATGTGTCATTGATTTCTCTGCAGAGCTCTTACTCAAGCACCCCTTGGTGTTCCATCAGCCCTGCAGATGACCTGCCTGGCTCCCTGCTTCTCCTGGGTGTAAAACCACTCATTAACCCTCTTACCCGTTAGCAAGTTGTGCCTGCCCTGCTTTCTGCTCCTGGCTTTCAGATGCAGATGTCACCTCTGCCTTCCGATGGCTCCCGTCTCTTGCTCCAGCCCACAGGTGATGCCTCCTTCCTGCCTTGCATGCGGCGGCTGGTGGCAGTGGGGCTGCCCCAGGTGTGGGGTTGGTGGTGGCTAGGACTTGGAGGAGCATGTGGTGATGGGCAGGTCCCTCTGCCGGCCTCTGTCAATGGCAACCTGCTGGTGGGGACCAGCCTGGGCCCCCGAGCCCTGCTCAGCTGGGCCATGCTACCAAGCAGGAGGGAAGGGGTTCATGTCCTCAGGCTGTAGCGAGGCTGATAATAACAAATCATTCCAAGCACTCATTGCCTGTGCAATCGATACTGACTATGGTCCACCGTGCCCTTCAGCATCCGCTGGAAATCAGATGTCGCATCTTCTGGTTACAAACCCACAGTGATAACGAGGAGGAGGATGCTTTGCCCTGCCATATCTCAGAGGTGATCTCCCATGTCACTCTGCCATGAGGGATGAGCTCACATGGTGAGCTTTCTTCTTTTAGAGCTGCTTTCCTTTTAAAGGTGGCACATACTTATTTTGAGCCTCAAATGTGATGACCTTGCTTCCTTGCATTTGCATGTTTAACCCTTAGGTTGCTACTTTCTGTTTCCTCCCAGCTGGTGTTTTGCAGCACTGTTCCCACTGCTGGCAAGAGTTATCAGCCACGGGGTGCTGCCAGAGCAGCACCAGAGTCCAGTGAGGTCCTGGTGTCCCCAACACAGCTGGAGGCAGCCCAGGTGGTGGAACCAGGACTCTGCTTTTTAGCTCCGTGGAGGAGGTGTGGCTGGAGAGGGAGATGGCTCCAAACCCAAGCCTATCAGGGGAGTAATTAAAAATAATCTTGAGAAATTGGAGAAACAGACTGAAAATGCAGGATGCAATTCCAGGGGGACAAGCGCAGGTGCTGCAGTTGGGCAGGAGTAATCAGCACTTTGAGGGGAGCTGCTTTCCCGGCAGTACTGGGATCATGGCAGCTCGTGAGTGGGGCAGGAATAAGGGTCATGCTGTAGCAGTTAAAACAGACTTTGTGCAAACTTGGAATGAAAATGGCTGCTGCAGAGATACAGAGCAACCTGCTTGACCCGTCTGCTGCGGACAGGGTGGTGTGCTGGATGGCAATGCAGTGGGAGATGCTCAGTGGGGGAGTTCTCCGTGGAGTACCCCAGCACCCCAGTAGTGCCTGAGGCAAAGGCAGGGACCAGGTGCTCCCAGACCCCATCTAGCCCTTGGGATTTGATGTTTCGGACATCAGCCTGAAGCTCCCTTTGGTGGCTCGGATGTTGTGTTGATGCCAGCACAGGCTGGCTGTGCTGACATCTCCTTGCCCAAGCTGTGGGCAGAGAGCCTGCATGCCCCCACCCCGGCTGGTCCCCAGCTTCTCCTGCCCTGCAGCATCCTGGAGCTGCACAGTCATGCCCAGGAGGGATGGTGCCTGGTCCCCTGGTCAGCCCCTGCAGTGCTGGGCAACGGTGAGAGCAGGGCCAGGCAAGGGTGAGGGCAGAGCGCACAGGCCAGGGCAGTGTGGTGGGGCCCTGGCATGCTGCCCATGGGGCTGGTGCCCTCGGGGAGAGCTCCTGTCCCCCGACCGAGCTGGCCTGGCCGAGTCCCCATCAGGTGCCCTCATCTTCCCGGGTATTTTTAGAAGCAAAGTGCTGTATAATTGTGAAAAGGCGAAAGGCGGCCACGGGAGGGGAAGCCAGGCGGCAGCGATAGGGCAGCTCCTTCCGCAGATGGTGCCAGCATCGCTGCAACTGCTGGGGCTGACTGCCTCCAGGGGGTCAGTGCTGGCCCCCTGTCCTTGCACGATCCCTGCTGGGAGCCTCTGCTGGTCCCAAGCTCATGCCATGACCCTCTGCGCACAGGGCCAGCGGGTGCAGGGGATGGCCCGGGGGTCCTCACTGCTGCGAGTACCCCCGTCCCTTTCAGCCCCCCGGGCCCCGCGGCTGAGCTGTGCCCACCCTGACAGGGGCTGGTGGGGGCTGGCGTTCCTTGGGCTCCAGCTCCCAGGCGCCGGCAGCTGTTTTTAGCTGAGTGAAAGTCCAATGTTTTGAGATTTTCTATTTTGAGCTGCAAAGTTGGAGAAATGGAGCGGCCCCTGACCCCCGGGTGTCTGTGCAGAGCGGGGCAGGGAGCTGGGCAGGGCGGGTGCAGGGTGGCTGCTGCCCCTGGGAGGTTGTGGTTGCCCCTGGGTCTTCGCCCCACGGTTGCCCCTATGGCCCCTCACACCTCGGGCTGTGCCAGAGCCTGTTCCCATGTGGTCCCATCTCCCACACTCTCCCAAGGGAGGATGGCCTTTCCAGCACCGGAATGTCGTTCCTCCTTTCCCTCCTGTGGCAAGATCCCGATGAAGCCCCTGAGCAGGATGTGGGGTGTTGCACCCCAGCCTCGCACCCCTTGTACCCCACTGTGGGGTGTGTATGTGCCCCCATGGGCCCCCCATGGCATGATGGCACAGCTACATGCTGATGGGCAGCCAGAGGGGACAGCCCTGGCGGAGATGCACAGGGCTTGCACAGGGCTGCTGCGGTGGCATGGCCAGCTCAGCCCAGTGCCAGTGATGCTGCCACGTGGGAGTTTCATACCCCCCCCGCAGCAGCCATGGGGTTCATCCCCTGCGCAAGAGGATGCGGGGGGGTCACAGGCGTGCAGAGGAGCTGGGGTTCACCAGGCAGCGGGGAGGACTGGCGCTCGCCAGAGCTGCCACAGCAAGTTATCACCACCAGCGGGTCACTCGCACTGTAAAGAGGACAGGTGGGGTGACAACGGGTGCTGGTGACGGATGCCGCTTGATGGGCTCCCAGGAGGCAGACGCCAGCCCCTGGCATAGGTTTTGGCCTCATTTTATTAAACCCCGTGTTTCCAAAAGTACCTCGAGATGCACACTGGCACTGCAGTCCAGGGTCCGCGGCAGGGCCAGGCGCTGCCAGTGGCGAGCAGGGCTGGGGGCCGCGTCCTTGGTGTCCCTAGGTGCGGTGCCAGTGGGGGACGGCAAGGATCCGGCGGAAGGCGGCGCGGAAGTCCCGGTTGAAGAGGGTGTAGATGAGGGGGTTGAGGCTGCTGTTGCAGTAACCGATCCAGAAGAAGAAGCTGAAGAGAGGCTTGGAGACGCGGCAGCCCTCCCCACAGACAGCCCCCAGGCTGTAGGTGAAGAAGAAGGGGAACCAGCACAGCACGAAGGCCCCCATCACCACAGCCAG
Organism: Pandion haliaetus; assembly: GCA_013401275.1. Taxonomy (NCBI): domain Eukaryota; kingdom Metazoa; phylum Chordata; class Aves; order Accipitriformes; family Pandionidae; genus Pandion; species Pandion haliaetus. The sequence continues at coordinate 25,478 of VYZV01020593.1, forward strand.
CACGACGGTGAAGCGCCGCTCCTGCGCCCGCACCAGCCGCTGCCGGCACAGCGACACGCTCTGGTGCTGGCTCCGGTGCCGCCAGCCCGGCATCCCGACCCCCAGCCTCTTCTTGCCGGTGCTGGCAGGGTGCGGGGAGCGGCTGGCAAGGAGGGCTGCTGTCCGCCGGGCAGTCAGGTGGTAGATGCGGCAGTAGACGGCAACCATGACAAGGCAGGGGGCGAAGAAGGAGGCGGCGCAGGAGGCCAGGACGTACCAGGTCTCCTGGCTCAGCTGGCACTCTCGGCCCCCCGGCCGGGCCCACAGGAGCGGTGGCAATGCCACCAGGGCCGCCGCCACCCAGACCGCCCCAATCATCCCCTTCACCCGCCTGGGGCTGCGGCGCAGGTTAAGCCGGGCTGCCCGAGTGACGGCCCAGTAGCGGTCGAGGCTGATGGCGCAGAGATGCCCAATGGAGGCGGTGCAGAGCAGCACGTCCAGTGCCAGGTACAGGCTGCACCACAGGCCACCGAAGTACCAGTAGCCCATCACCTCGTTGGCCAGCGAGAAGGGCAGGACGAGGATGGCTACCAGGATGTCCGCCGAGGCCAGGGACACCAGGAAGAGGTTCTGCGGGGCCCGCAGGGCTCGGCTGGTGGAGATGGCCACCACCACCAGTGCGTTGCCCACCAACGTGGCCAGCAGGACGGACAGGGCGGCCAGCAGGATGAGTCCTGTGGCTGCAGGTGAGTGCGGGGCGCTGCCAGCCTCGCTGCTGTTACCGGAGGCATTGGGAAGGGTGCTGGCTGGCTCCATGCTGGCCCAGCCCCTCAGGCTGACGAAGCCCCATGGGGCTGCCCCCCACCACGCACGCCCTGCTCACCGGCCCTGCCGCATCTCCTGGCACAGCCCCGGCATCGCTGAGTCCCTGGGGAGGGCGTCCTGGCCGCCACTGCTCCTGTACTGACCCGGTCTGGCAGCAAGGCGGAGGTCGTCCTGGCCCGGTGGCTGCCTGGCCAGGCACGCGGGGCAGCAGCAGTGCCGGGAGCCCCGGAGCTGCTCCCACGGCAGCCCCGCTGACTCCGCTGGTCCCAGCCCGGAGGAGGGCGGGCGGGAAGGAGGGAGGGAGGGACAGACTGATATCGCTGGCAGGAGCCCAAGCATCTGTGGGCAGTGGGAGAAGCGGTTATTGCCAACATTTAAAGGGCTCCTGCCATGGCCGTTGGGGTATCCAGCAGGCTGGGGATGCTGCCTGACTACGCCGAGTTGACATCCCGCTAAGCCCCAGCCTGGCAGCACTGCAGCACCCTGCCAGCTGCCCTGTGCTTTGCCCGGCTCACTGACACGCTGCTGCGGCACATAACGGTGCAGCACAGACCCTGTGGGCTCAGCCCTCCGGGGATGAGGCGGGTGGAAGAACATGCTGCCTGTGGCATGTCAGTACAGGCTGGCTGCAAACCACAGGCACAGGGTTTAGCTGCGGCATCGTCAGCATGTGCCCCCGCGGCACCAGCAGCGCATTTGGTGCATCCTCAGCACCGGGCACCCGTACCGGACTGGTCTGTGCAGTGGTGGTGTATGGCCACAGGGGTGGATGGTGGGCATCTGGCACCTGCAGCTCTGGCTGTGGCTTCGGCAGGGTTTGCAGAGGCGGGAGCCTCTGTGAAGAGACACACACCTGGGGCGCGGGCGCTTGGCATTTATTAGACACCACTTGAGCAGGGATGGTGGAAACTGGGTGGACATGGGAGTGGTGGCCCGGGCATCTGGTGCCAGCTAGAGCCGGGTGGCACCATGCAGGGGCGGGCGAGGGGAGCCCACCCGGACAGCGGGGCCAGGTATCTCCTCAGGGTAGGAGAGTGCAGGGTTGTCCAGCCCCAGCCTGGCCTTGTCACAGCGAGGGCCCTCACGCTCCTCCCAGCCATCAGGGCTGCGGCAGCGGTCGGTGCAGCAGAGCGTGGCCCGAGTGATGAGCTGGTCTAGAGGCTGCAGTGAGTGCATCCAGGCGGGGAGGAAGTCCCAGGTCTGCAGCCATTTGGGCAGGCGGCTGGGGCTGCGTACCTGCAGCGCGTTCACCAGCCCCACGAAGAAAAGGAGGCCGAGGAAGGGTGCGCCCACCCCCACCAGTGCCCGCCAGCCCGCCATGGAGATGCCGAAGATGAGGGAGGGCAGCAGGAGGAAGCAGACGATAAGGTACAGCACAGCAAACCAGCGGTACTTGGCTGTGCGCTCACCCAGCGCTTTGGCCATGCGGATGGGCAGGCGGGTGAAGGGAAGTGGGTACCACAGCAGGATGCCAGAGATATTGAAGAAGAAGTGGCAGAGGGCGATCTGCAGGGACGGCATCCCTGTTGGGCTGGGCACGTGGGCTTCCCCCAGCCCTTGCCTTGCCTGGTGCTCCCATCCAGCCCAGCCACGGCCCCGCGCTGCCCATACCTGGAAGGAGCTGGCCAGCTTGTCCCCTGGGCTGGCCAGGGCAGCCAGGATAGCAGTAGTGGTAGTGCCGATGTTGGAGCCCAGGGTCAGCGGGTAGGCGCGCTCGATGCTGATCACCCCCAGGCCTGCGGGGGAGGCACCCCATCCTGTCTCACTGCTCCTCGCCAGCTCTGTCCCCACACTCTCCCAAGGATGCGCAGATCCTCTGACCCCTCCGGATGCCCTAGCACCCGTGGGTCATCATGGGGAGGACCAGCACATGGCAGGGGACCAGGCATGGCCAGGACTCACCGATCAGGGGTGTGATGGCTGAGGTGAAGACAGAGCTGCTCTGTACCACGAAGGTCATCCCAGCACCCACCACCATGGCGAAGTACCCAGTGAGCCAGCTGAGCGGGTGTGGGAGGTCTGCCACAGCATGGCCATGGGCACAAGCATAGACACAAGCATGGACACATCAACTGGGAGCAGCCTGGAGCTCCTGCATGGCGCTGGGGAGGGGACTGTGGGGCCAGGCTGTGGGTATGGGGCCAACCTGGTGGCTGGTGGCTGGGATGGCTGGGGAAAGAGGATGTGGACACCAGGAGACCATGACAGCCGTAAGCAGAGCACGGATCAGGAGCAGGTGGGGGGCATGGGGGTCAGGCAGGGATGGGGGTTAGGGGCAGCCAGGGATGGGTCTGAGGAAGGCAGGTGGGGATAGCGATGGGGCTGGGTGGCCATGGGGCAGGCAGGGTCCCATCTCACTCACCCCACAATGGTCCCCATCCCACTTACCAGTGTTGATGACCTTCTGGATGGCTTTGGCCACCTGCCCCTTGAGCAGGGAGTTGAGGAGTTTGACCAGGAGAATGAGGCAGGTGCAGAGCACGACGAGGGACCCAGCCAGCAGCACCAGCCCCACAGCCAGGTCAGGCAGCGGCGTGTCAGTGAAGAGGTGCTCGCCTGCCCCACAGCACGGCTGGGCGAGGGGCTGGGGCCAGCCCAGCCCCGCTCACAAACCTGCCCCCTCCAAGACAGCCCCACACCTGGACCCCAGTCCCAACATCTCCCAGCCCTGCCCCACATCATGACTCCAGCTCCATGCCCAGCACATCTCCATCCCTCGTACAGCCCCTTAGCCCTGCCTGCACCTCCCCAGCCCCATGCCCCCCAGTCCTGCCCAAGCTCCCTGCACCCACTCACACTTCTGCCTGGTGACGTTGTGGAGGCTCTCTATGCCCTTAGTGCTGCAGTGGCCGGGGGCTGTGCAGTTCGGGGGGGGCTCAATCCCCACAGTGGCTGTCTGCAGGGAGAGGGTGGGCAGCAGCCAGCTCCCCAGTGTCCTTGGCCAGTCCCTGCCCACCACCCACCCTCCATGGGATTGTTTGGTGGACCCAGCAGGGTCACGGGCCCCTCACCTGTGGGGGTGTGGGGCCACACCAGACACGGATGAGGCTCCGGTTGCGCAGGCTCTCATCCCCTGTTGCAATGCCCGTGATCACCGACTTGTCCAGCTGCAACAACACACACGTTGGAGAGGGCCCTTGGGGGTTGACAGCACCCACAGCTTGGGCACATCTTCACTGGGATGGGGACACCGCTGCTAGCCTGGGGACACTTGGATACAACCACCATCAAAGGGACACCAGTGCTGGGGATGTCACCACCAGCACTTGGACAGCAAATGCTGGGAGACCACCACCAGCCTGGGGACACCACCGTGGGGGACACCGCAGCTGAAGAGACCTGAATGATGAGCTTGGTGAAAGGCTCTGTGATGATCTTCAGCAGGTCGGGGGCATCCTTCCCACTGCGGATGTTGAAGGTGGCCACAACCAGGTGGGTGACGTGGTGCAGGTACCCGCTCACCACCTCCAGCGGCAGCAGGACCAGCACCGACAGCCAATTGAAGCAGTCATGTACTGTGGCACCGGCGAAGGCCCTGTCCGGAGGAGCCTGTCGGCATGGGGTGGCCCCTGGGGAGCCGCCCCCAGCCTCCCAAGTCCCCTCTGCTCTGACCAGCTCTCACCGTTTGAACTCACTGCGGTCGCCAGCCTGCATGAGAGCCACAATGGTGTTGGTGACGGAGGTGCCGATGTTGGAGCCCATGATGATGGGGATGGCAGAGCGCACCTCCAGCACTGGGGACAGAGAGACCCGCTAGCCCCGCATGGCCTGGCTCAGGGTGACCCCATCCAGCCACCCTGTCCCCCAGCCTCAGGTCCCCAGGACCCCCATGGGCGCACTCACGCCCCGAGGAGACCATGCTGACAATGATGGAGGTGGAGGTGGAGGAGCTCTGCACCAGCACGGTCACCAGGATGCCCACCACCAGCCCAGCCACCGGGTTAGAGAGGATGGCGTTGTCCTTGAAGATGTCCCCAGCCACCTTGCCTGCAAAAGAGCATGAGCGGCAGGATGCCGGCACGGTGGGTGCCACCAGCCGCCCAGGCACTCCCACCAGCCTACCTCCAGCCAGCTGGAAGGCAGAGCTGAGCACGTCCAGGGAGCACACGAAGAGATACAGGAACCCAAACATCAGGGGCACCTTGAGAAGGGAGACACAGATGGACTGGACCCTGGCCCAGCACCCCAACTCTGCGCAAGACAAGAGAGAGTGTTAAACACCGGCCACAGCATGGCCCCGGCTCCCAGGGCTCCCGCAGCCCTATGCCATCCTCCTGTGCCCCCGGTGGGACAGGGCTCATGTCCCCAGTTGGGCCACCACTTCCTAGATCCCCTGCATCTCCTCCCACCCTGGAGTGGCCTGTGCTGACAGCCCCTGTTGCCCCTCGCCTCTGCCCGTGGCACCCCAGGGAGCTGAGGGTGTCCCCTGCCAGCAGGCAGCCCGCTGTGCTGGGGGTCCTGCTGGGGTGCCACACAAGGACTGGCACCATGGGGTAGCAGGGAGGAATTGCTGCCAGTGCCAGGGACAAAGCTGGGGCTCTCCTGGCACCCCCCCAGTCCTGGCACCCTGAGGCCCCTCTGGGTGCCTCTGGCAGGTCTCTGGGGTGCTCCCCAACCTGGGTGCTGTGTGCCCACCACCCAGGAGTCTCACCTGGCTTCTGCAGCTCATCCAAGCCCAGGCGGGGCCCCTGCCAGGGCAGCGTATCCAGCTCGTACCGCTCCCTGCCCTCGCGCAGGCGCCCGGGGGAGCCAGGGCAGGGGAAGCCATGGTCAGGGCAAGGCACCGCACTGATGGTGAAGGGGCAGGTGTGGGCGCCCGGCAGCCGGTGCAGAGCTGGGGAGAAGGGGCACCTGCGTTACGGCCCCATCCTTGCAGGGGTCCCCCTGCAGAGGAGAGCCAGGCACCACCTGGGCCAGGGTCTGGCCAGAAACAGATCTGAGCCCGGCAGGACGAGGAAGCGAAGGAAGAGGAGGTCTGGGGGCACCTACCTTGGGGGCTGGGGCAGTAGGCAAACTGGGGCCCATGCACCACCCTTCCTCCCCGCACTGGGCAGCGGGGCAGGGCTGGGCTCTCCCTCCGGTAGGGCAGCATCGCTCCTGCTGACACTGAGCAGAGGTGACCGCACGTCACCACAGCAGATCCATGACTGTGCCGCACCGACCGCCACCAGCCCCTCCGAATCCCTGTGGTGCTGGCACCACCAAGGACCACCATCCCATCCCCGATGGTCCTCTGGGTCACTGGCTGCCGCCGTGCCACCCCAGCAAGCTTGTAAGGGCAGGCAGGGGACACAGGGAGGGGACCCCTCCCGCCCAGGACCCTGCTCACCTGGGGCTGGCCAGGCTCTCAGGGCAGTGCCATGTCCCCATGCCACATCCACGCGTCCCTCCAGCGAAGTGGACTATAGGGCACCACAGCCCTTTATATGCACGCCAAGAGCAAAGTCTAAGGAGCCCCGTGTTGCCCCTCGCCTCCGCTTGCTTCTCACCTCCTCCCCAGAAATTCCTGCAGTTAATGGGTAACCCCACGGCATCCCACGTCAGCTGCAGCCGCAGGGTGGGATGGGGCACGCGCCCCTGGGGTACCGTGCTGCCGGCATACCCCACCTCGCCTGCCCGAGGCTTGGCATTGCCCCTGGGCAAGCAGCACCTGGTGCAGTGGGGAGCGAAGCTGGGGCAGTGCTGGAGCGCAGTGCCCAAGGGGCGATGCCAGAGCAGCCTCAGCTCTCCATCACTTGGTGCCAGGTGCTTCATCCCCAGCACAAGAGGAGGAGGAGGAGGAGGAGGAGGAGAAAGGCTCATTGCTGGTGCTGCCAGGGTGTCCCAAACTGGAGGTGAGGCCGCGCACACATCCACCATCCTCAGAGCCATCTGAGCATCAGCCATGAGGGACCCGGCTCTGCCCAGAGCACGTGCCGTCCTTGCTGCCAGGGCATTGGTGGTGGGTTACGTCAGCACCAGTGTGGTCCCTGTGTCCTGTTGCTGGTGGTGATGGTGGCACACAGCCTGGCTCAGCCTGTGCCAGCAGCTCAGCACAGAGCAGCCGGCAGCGCTGCAAGGGCTGCGTGGGGCAGAGCCCGCATCTTCCCAGCATGTGTGATGCCGGGGTGGGCAGGAGCGGAGTGATGCCAGCATTGCCGTCACCACCTCCATAATGCCGTTTATCATTACCCGCTGTTTACGCACCTCCAGCCAAGTTTCCATCCACCCACAAGGCGCCCAGCCAGCTCACATCCATGTCTGCCTGGGGGAGAGCCAGGGGCCAAAGGCCCCTCCAGCCCCAGTGTTCATGGGGAGTGGGCATGCAGGGGCCATGCAGCTACCACATCCCAGTTCCTCCAGGGTCGGGCACTCCCAGGACCCATCACCATAGACAAGCCAGCTGTGACTGTATGGGAGGAGCAAGGGGAGATCCCTCAGGTACTCCAGAGTGCTCGAGGACAGCCTGGGGACATCCCTGCCACTGCTGCAGCATCACCGAGCCTCTGCTGAATCACAGACTGATGGAGGTGAATGCCCGGGAGGTGCCACAGCTGGGGACATGTCCTGCTTCTGCAGGGCCTGGGGACCCTTCTGGCCAGGGGGTGCAGCCAGTGGCACCCACAGAGCCCTGTGCCAGGCTGCGGTGGGCAGAAGGCTGGTGTCCATGCTTGCCCCATGCCTGGGGGCTCTTGGCCAGCTGCCCCCACAATCATTAACCCAGTGAGGCCCTGGCAGCTCTGTCTGTCACTCATTGACAGGGTCGGGGCTGAAGTCCTTGGCCATGCCGGCCCCACAGCTTCCCCTACACCATCAGCAGTGCCGGGAAAACAAGCTCCTGGCACTGCCCCTTGCTGCTGGGCAGGGTGGCACTGGAGCCGAGGGCTGGCTCCAGCCCTGCCCTGGCACCGGGGTGGCCTCTGTGGGGTATGCGGGGGCTGGGGAAACATCACTGCTGGGAAAATCACTGTCCAGCCTCAGCAGCAGAGGAAGGAGAGGGACACGCATCCAGGCAATGCTCTTTATTTCCCCCGGTTTCACACCACAGACGGGACTGAGCAGCACCACGGAGACACAGCGGGGCTCTGACCAGGGCTGCAGGGCCGCAGCCAGCTGCAGCAGCGTGGAGCTGGGTGGTCATGTCCCCCGTCCCTGGGCAAGCCCTGGGGCTGCCCTAGGCCACCCTTCTGCCTCTGGCCAGGCAGTGGTGACAGAGCAGTGACCCAGGGCACAGCCACAAAGGGCCCCAGCACACGCAGATGATGGAGGGATCTCCTGGCTGCTGTCGGGGGACTGTCTCCATCGCAAACTGTGTCTGGGACCTCTAGGGACTCAGGGCTGCTGGGGATGAGGACCCTCAAGGCACAGCCAGGTCCGGCAGAGCCAGGATCAAAGTTATAGCCCAGCACAGCTGCTGAGAGGGATGCCAGGCTGGGTACATGCTGGGTACCCACATACCAGGCTCAGATGCTCAGCACCCAGGGGTGCTGCATTCCTCTGGCACCAGCAGGCCAGTCCCCAAGGGCCAGGCACCCACAGCCCCAGCCAGACTGGGGCAGGGGACCTATGGGGATCTTGTCCTGCGGGTTGCTTCAGCAGCTGCCCATGCAGGGTCTCCCTGTGGGGAAGAGGAAGGCTTCTTTGGCACAACCTGCGGGCTCTGCCTCTGTCTGCTTGGGGCAGGAACCAGGTGCCCTGCTTCACAATGGCAGTGCTATCGTGGCAGGATCAGGCCCAGCCACACTCACGCAATGCAGATGGTAACAACCTGCCCGGGGCACAGGCTGGCAGGGCCATGCTCACCCTCCCCAGGAAGGGTAGACCCGCACATTAACAATGGGGGAAGCCCTGTTCATGCGGGGTCAGGAACCTCAGCTCCAGACACGCATTCTCCTGACCCTGCCTGCCCACAGCACCAGGGTTTGGGCCTGGAGCCTGCCTTGCCACCCCACCCATCCTCTCTACCCTGCACACCCTTCATTTGGAAGGGTACTTTCCCCACCTGAACAGTCAGTGTGGCTGTGCCAGCCCAGCACAGGCAGGATTTGCTGGGCGGGCAGCTCTGCCACAGGCAGAGCAGGCAGAGGCACTGGGCAGGACAGTGCCAGGCATGCGTGGGATGTTGCAAAGTGCTTTGCAACAGGGATTCAAACTATGTACAGGACTCCCTTGACGTGCACCAGGATGCAACGCCACTGAGGGGCATGGCAGCTGCTCAACCACTCACAGTGACACGACACAACAGTTTGGGACAGGACGTGGACGAATCTGCGGTCCAGGCAGTGTCGGCGGTGCAGGGCAGGGGCCGGTCAGGCTCTGTGTTCCAGCCCGGCATGGCCCGGGGGTACCACGTGCCGGGTGCAGACGTGCAGCAGGACTCATCGGAGCTCGTGGTCGACCGGAGGCTGAGCCAGTGTGGGCTCTGTGGGCTGAGGATGGCCGTTTCCCTCGGAGCCTGGGTGAAGGGCGCATGGCTGATCTGAGCCCTTGCAGGCGCTATCATCCTGCCTGGGCAGCTGGAGGAAGTCAGGCAGGACCAGGTCCTCCTTGGAGAGCAGCCCACGCTGGTCGTTGGCCCGGCAGCTCTGGGCACGGTTCAGCAGCTCCACCAGCCCTGGGGGAAATGCAGGTCATGCACCTGAGCTTGGCACTCGGGCTCCTGTCCTAACACCTCAGCTGCCCTCTCCACCTCACGTGACCCTGAACATGTCCCAGGCACAGCACCTGCACCTTCTCCCTGCTCCATGCCAGCATCCATGGGACCCTGCACCCATCCCCAGCACACCAGGGGACCCCAAGTCCCCCAAAGCCCATCCCCAGCTTCACGGGACCCTGCACTCATACCCAGCAGACCAGGAGTCCTGTGTCCCTCAACCTGTGTTTTGTCCCAGCCCCTCAGCTTTCAGATGTGTGAGGTCTCACCTTCCAGGTCATACGTGCGGCGGTTCAGGTTCGTGGCAGCTGAAGACCGGGGCCGAGAGAAGGAGGAAGGCATCGCCCACAGTGTGTCGGGCTCTGCTCCTGTAGGGCTTCCCTCCTGCAGTGAGCAGCCCAGGCCTCAGTGACGGGGCAAGGAAGCAGCACTCCACCAGCCCATGTCCCCATCGCCCTCCTACAGCCTGGCTCCTGCCTCAGCACCCACTGCTCAGCCCTGCAGCATGTGCTGGGTCGCAGCAGGGTACACCTTCCCCACAGACCATGGCAGCAGCCATGGGGGCATCTCTGACTGGGGCGGTGGGATCTTGAGCTCACCTCACTCCAGAGTGGGGAGGGGGCGGCCGCAGCCTCAGTGCTCTCCGTCACTCGCATGTCTGTAAGGCAAGTGATGCTCAGTGCCCTGTGCCAGAACCTCGGTCCTGGCCTGGCTGGTGACAGGATGGAGCCCATTGCAGGAAGTAAGAGCCATGGCCAGCAAAAAGCAGCCTGGGCCTGTGAATGCTCTGTGGGGGGATGTGGCTTGGGGGGGGACATGTGGCTTGTGGGGGAG
>VYZV01020593.1:66221-91429 GCA_013401275.1 Pandion haliaetus
CGCTGCGGTCCCGCGGGGCCCCGCTGCCCTCCGAGCCTGAGGCGACGCGGGGCGGCAGCGCTCACCCAGGCCCGAAGCCCAGCACAGCAACGCCGCAGACGCGCAGGGGAGGCAGGGGACGGCAGAGCTCTCCTGCAGCGCCCTCCTGCAGCGCCCTGGGCTTACAGGCACTGATTCATCCCAACCGGTCACAAAGATGATTTCTACCCGTCCCGTCCCCCCCCNCTTTTTTTTTCATCCCAGGGAACCTTTTCTCACTGCAGGGCTACGCTGCTGCTCTTCCCGGGGCAAAAAGAAGGTTTCCCTCCCGGTGCCCCTCCTAGAAACAGTTTTGTTCCTTATCCCATCAACCTGGCAGGCACCACTGGGGGATAACTGGGTCTGTCGCAGGGCATGGTGGCAGTGTCAGCACATCCCCTGAGCCCCAGCAGACCTCTTGAGCCACAGAGACAACACTGCTCCCAAAAGAAACAGGCCTCAGACATGGCTTATTACCTTCTCCCCCACCCCAGCCTGTCCCTTGAGCACAGGAGGGCTTCACACAACATCTGCAGCTGCTCCAAGACCTCTCGCTGCATCTCCGTGGCCATGCGGTGGATGTGGTGGTTGAAGCTGTTGTACATCATGGCGTTCTGGAACATGAGCATGAGGTCACGCTGGAACTGGACCATGGACTGAATGTGTCCCTTTGACAGTCTTCTCTTTATGCTGGTTAAATCCATGGGTCTACAAAAGATAGAAAGAAAATTGAATTGCAGCCCAGGGCCAGGCATTCTTCAGGCTCTGCATGAACGTGCTTATTGTCGTTTCAGTGTGGCCCTGAAAGCACAGCTATTTTCTATCACTTTTATTGGTCAGGACAAAGAGGAGGAGTGAGAAATGTTTTTCTTCTAAGTCAGACAAGTAAGTTTAGCCAATGCGACACTTGCTATCCAATCAACTTGGCAGGTCATTAGCAGTCACCTCTAAAAAAAAAATGATGTTGAGCTCCAGAGAGGGCAAGCAGAGCGATTCTACTAATTAGTCTTCATTAAGTCAGTCCAGGTCTTAGTGGAGAAAGAAAAGTTACTAAAATAGGTATCTATTAAAACCCCTTAAAATTGAATGGTGCCACTAGCAAAAATAGCAGTACTGGTATGGGGAACATGATCGAGAATAAATGTTACTTCCCTTATTTTGACAGAATGAGAAAATGAATGGCTGCAGAGACGACAACTGTGACCAGAATAGAATATGATTCAGCTCTGAAAAATGCCCTTAATCTCTCTGGGAAATATTCTTATGACCCAATTCTCCACTGCGAGTAAAATAGCTGGGGAGCAAGCAGTGGATGAGGAGAGGGCATCAATCGAGGCACACACTTCCAGTATGGGGATAACAGACTGCTGCACTGCAGAAGCTAAATCTCCTGCTCAGGCATGGAGACATTACAGCTGCATGGACTGTGCCTGGAGTAAGTCAGCCATGCAATGCTGGCAAAGGGCAGGCACAATTCCTATCAGCACCAGAGTCAGTGCAAGCTTCCAGGTTCTAATCACCCAGAAGGGAGTTTTAATAAAAGAAATCAGTGGGAGATGCTGGTGGCAGCCAAACTGTGGAAAAGGAGGAAGGAAACCGTTCCCAGTGGCCCTTTGGAAAACAGAGGAGGCAGAAAAAACCAAGAGAAATCAACTAGAGAGCACTTCCTCTACAAACTCACCTCTTCACCACATCCCTGTATCCAGGAGCTTGTTTCTCTGACACTGCTTTCAGGAATGGACCACTGTACCTACAGGGGCAACCACAAAGAATGACCTCTGTCCACCTCTCCACCAAAGACAGCATTGCAACATGGACCGGTGCTTGCCTCTCCCCACTTGCCGTGAGAGCCACAGCCGATTAGCAACAGCCAGTATTCGGTGGCTGGCACAACTAGGCATGGGAGGAGGCTGAGCCCCTCACTGAAGCTGGCTGTGCCAGCTGTGTAGGAAGCAACGTTTGGGCTCTGCCACATTAAGCAAAGGAAATAAATATGCAGTGTTCTCTCTAGCTTTGCAGCACGCAGCTGTTCTTGCTGCAAGGAGAGCCAGAAGCAAAGCTATGGAGAGACAAGCCAGCCTGTGGTGGCTGTTGTGGAGGGGAGGACAAGGCCTGGTGACACAGGAGCTGGAACTCAGGGCAATGTGTTCAGCAGCCATGTCAATCCAACCCTTTGACCCCACATACCTGTGACTAGCTATCATTTTCCAGATGGACAATAGAGTCCTCTTGAAGAGCAAATGCTGCAGGGGGTTATCCCAGCTCAGCTGCACCCTGCGGAGGGAATATATTGCCAGATCTCAAGACAAAGTAGGATGTGGCAATTCTGCTAGCACCCATCACATCCAGGCAGATGAAGCGCAGATATCCTTTGCTGTAGCTATGCAAAGCCTCTCAGGGTGAGATGGTGGAAGCGTTCTGCATCTGAAAGCACATCTAAACATCCAGAATGCAGGAAGATGCTGGCCAATAGGTAGCAACAGGAGCTGAGCTGAGCAGCTCTAAAAGGGCAGGATCAAACTGGATAGAAAAACTCATGCTACTCTGAACTTTACCGAGGTGGTTTTTACTCAGTTTCTCACCCCCAAAAAACAGTTTTCATTCGAAAGGCAGCCCAGGTGATCACACATGTGGCAGAGCCTGCATGTGACTGACATGCCTGCACCTGCCTAAAGGGGGCTGGCAATACCGCTCTCAGGAGCTGTACTGGACATTGCCTGACAAAGCATGATGCCCAGCTCACACAAGGCTTAGCTGCCCTAAGGAAACATGTATTTTCCATTTAATCTCCACTTTTCTCACTTCATCTTAGGATCAATGCCCAAAAATGCTGGCAGTTCCACAGAGATAGCCCAAGTTATCTCTCTCCCTCCTGTTCTTAGCTATCTCACCTTCCTAGAGGTGACCTGTGCCATACACTTGTTCTCATGTGAGACAAGGGAAACAACTCTGTTCTGCTGTGCCTGCAAAAGAGCAGAATGAACTACTTACAGCTGTGTGTTGGCAGGACTTGTGAAGTCCAGCACGGGGGCTGCAGAGGTGCTATCACTATCATCTTGATCCTGGGCCTGATTACTCATCTCCTGCAGATGCAGCTCAGCTAAAGCTTGTTCTCCAGATGCCTCTTGAGTGTTGTCCTGAAGAGCCGAGAGGAAAAGGGAGGTATGACTAAAATAGCAGCCTATCACCTGAATTCTTTATCTAGAAGGAAGCCTGCTGCACATCCCCTTACTGCACCCAGTCTCAGCTGGGAGCTAGCTTGCTCTTTGTTATTCTGGAGGATGATGTTTGACCTTATTCAGGCCTTCGCTGTGCTGCCCAGCATTCCAGTAACAGCTGGGTCTCATCTCTTGGATCATAACCACCTCTGGCTAACACAAACATTGTGGAGCTGACTGGTGCCCAGTGTTGTGTCCATCTGCTTTTCTGGGAAGAGTCATGGATGTAGAGAGGGCTGTCAGGAGCTAAGACTGCCTCAGGCTTGTTAAAGCTCAGGACACAGATTACAGGATCCCTTAGAGTGCAACAAAGTTGTTTCCTCACAAACTCCCACATGAATATGATGGAGAACAGACTCAGCCAGGAAGAAGAGCAGTGCTGTTGGTGTAGTGATTTGCCAATAAAATTTAGAGTGACAGGCACAGGGAGAGAGTCTCTTTGAAGTCCAGAAGTGGGATTATATGCAAAGGCACCTGAGAATTCCTCAACAGGAGATCTGAAGCATGGAGCAGACTCTCCATGCGGACACTGTGCAGCATTTGGCTTTGACCACTGGGAGAATGCAAGGGAACTGCTGGGAATAACATTGTCCTGGCTGCACAGGTGAAATGTGAGAACCCTAAAAGTTATTTTGGTCTCTAGTGTCTAAGTTTGCAAGGGAACAAATATGAGTGTGGAAAAATGGCACTGTTCTTTCACTGCTATGTTACCTGTCCCAGCAACACCTCACAGGCTGGTGAGAGCTCACAGCCACCCTAGACACAGGGCTGATGCAAACCCAGGCTAGACAGTGCCTGCTTCCAAGACATGACGGTCTCCAGGGGCAGATGGTTATTGCTATCACAGCCACGTGGGCCTGAAACCAGCCAAGCTGTGTGCCGCATAACATACCAATTAGAACAAGGCAAGCATTCCAGTCTTGCCTTAAACCTGAGAGCAGACTGCCAGCTCTTATGAGTCACCTTTATACTGCCAAGGAGCAATTCCTCCAACTCATATCTAAGGGTTTTATCTGTAACAAGCTTCCTGTAAAGATACATATCCATACATAAAAATCATCCTTCCCGTCATACGTTTCTTTTGCATTCCCCTCCCTGCTGTCTCCTCCTCTGTGTCCCTGTCTCCCCACTCAGAACCTGGGACTTCCCCATCTCTTCTAGAGCTGATTTCTTTCACTGTCTCTTGTGTCTCATCCAGGACCAGAGGCTCTCTTAGGGCCATCTCTCCCCTACCTCTCTTCCCGGGAAGTGTTCTTTCTCATCTTCTGCCAGCATGTGTAGTTGACTTTCCTCTGCTCCTGAGACTGCTGTTACTGTGGTCTTTTCCTGGCACCTCACATCTTCCCTATCACCCTGCTTCCCAGAGCCACAATAATCCCACTGAGTCTGTGATGACTCCGTGCTGCTAATGCAGAGAGGTTCCATCATCTGGGTTATCTGCAACACAGAGATTTATTGCTTCAAATTGTGAAGGCAAAAGGAAGAAGAAATAAGAGCACAGATGCTATTTTTGTTTTCACTCACGAACGCCTTTCCATTTTTAGGAATCCTTGCAAAATTTTCTGATGAAGCCCTGTGTTACTATTAACAGTGTCAGTTCACTGACATCTCTGTGCTTTAGGGTGAGCTGCATTTTGGCGAAGCAGCTGCCTGGTTGCGGCGCCAGCTTTAAATGGGAGGAAAGGCGAGGCTTGGGACAGGGAGCAAGTGAACACAGGGCATCTGCTCCTCCCCGAGACTGTTTCTATATGTAGGGATGGTGGAGGCCCTGAAAACTCTCATGTTTCAGGAGGGCCTGAACTATGCCACCCACCTTCATGTCATCCAAACAGCCCTACCTCTGAGAATTGGAGAAGACTGTTGTCTTCACATGGCCTCTCTGCCTTTTGGTATTCTTCACTATCATCCTCCCAGAGAGCCTCAATGAACTCCAGCTCATGGTCTGCCTCTTGGCTGCTCTCCTCTAGCTTCCCCATGGCCACCTCTTCAGTATTCCTCCAGCTCCCCACGTCCAGATCCAAGCTTGAATCCCAGCTGAGAAGAGACTGGAAGTCACTGTTCTCTGACTCGCTGGGAGACTCTGTCTCAGGCTCCCACCACACCCAGGCATGGCCCATCTGCAAACAAACATAAAGAGAGAGACAGCAATTTCTTTGTACCCTGATCCAGAACTACAAAGCCCAGCTTATTTCCTGACATACTCAGAGAGCCGAAGCATGGGAAGGACTCTGTGAGGTGAGCAGCCTACACCTGAGCCCACGCTTGACAGCATGTGGCAGGGCTGTAGCTCTCCAACACAAACTGGTATTTCAAAGCAACTGAATTTCAGGTTTTCTGGTGCTTTTACTGTGCTCTCCCCCTGGGTCAGTGGGTTACTGTGCTCGGGAGATGCTGAGCTGGTTAGGAACATGCGGTTTTGTTGGATGCTAGATGTTTAAGGTGCCGAAGGCAGCCAGCAGCAAGCTCAAACCAAGTCATGCTGGGGCTCCTGAGCTGCTGACAGTTGTGAACAACTAGTGACTCCAACGACAACTCACTGAAATTCCCTTTGCTGCCCCTTGAGAGCTTTTTACACTGGAAATAACTTATTACAAACACTACAGACTCCTTGTTTTGAAAGCGACAGATATGATTTAGCTGGATGGTGATATCGTGTGTACCTGAGCCAGAAGAATTATCACCATGCACAGTCACACACAGACAGGGGACAGTTCTATACATTTCATAAAATAAAAGTTAGCATTCTCTTAAGAAGGAAGAAACCATTCATTTAATCTCTGTTCATTAGTCCATGCCTAAGTAACTTCTACTGCACAAGTCCACTATGATTTCTCTAAGTCTGGGGAAGTGCTTGCAGAGTCACAGTAACAACAGTAAATGGCTGTTAGAAAAATCTGTATCTTGCCACTGAACTCAGCTGCCTGGATGTTGTACCTATGGAGAATTCTATGCATTAATTAGCAGTGTCTTTAGAGTTTTCAGTTAATTACGTACAACCTAATTTTTCTAGAATTTTGAACAAGCACATTTCTGACTTCCTCTTGCATTCTCAGGACTGCTAGCACATCTACAAATAAAGCTTATGGTGCGTACCTGGGAGAAATAAGGAATCCACTGGGCTTAGGATGAGAAAACTTGTTTGCTTATTTTATGAACTTACAAGCAGAGCTAGGATCTGAAAGGCTGTCCTTCTGAAACCTCTTCCAAAATTAACTTCAGCAGAAGCAGATAAAATTTGATGAGGTAAGAGATAACATTACCTGCTCTCAGCTTCCAGCTGAAGGAGTTGGGCAAACTGTGATTTCATCTGAAGAGTAACCCCATGCCTAAAGCTATTTCCTGCACCATGAGCAGAGCTGGCTGCACACGCAGAACGAGCCACTGCAGCTCAGCTGAACAGAAAAGCCTTAGCCTAAGGTAATCCAATCACTTGTGATCATCTTTCTGTACTCCAGTTGAGAGGGATAAGCATTTTAAAACCAAGAAGCCTAGGGAACTTGGGCATAAGCATCGATTAGAAAGATATTCCTTCAGCCTTATGTTCAGTTTTACTAAATCTTGGAAGACTCAAGATGCCAGAGAGTGGAACAGCAGCATTAGTGCAAGACAAGCAGGGTGAGTGAAAAAATTACAGACTGCTTAGTTCCATACCAATTCTGTACAAAAAGTAAGGGACAAAAAGATACAGACTTCAACTTTTAATTAAGAACTGCCTGACAGTTCTTAATTATGTTGGCTACGTAAGTCATCAGCAAGGAATCATTAGCAAATTGGAAAGTTTTAGTTTGCTTTGCAGAAATCAGACACTGCACAACCCTTGCCGATATGAGAAAAAGCTGTTAGAAATAAAAAGGATGGCCTGTAAAAGGAACTTTTATGTCAAAACAAGAAAAATGATAAAAGCCTGAATTCTAGTAAATGAAAATGTAGAATCCATAAAAAAGTAGGCAAAAAAAAAAAAAAAAAAAAACAATTTGCTAAAGACATATAAGCAAATAGTAACAACACACCTCATCAAAAACATCAGAAGCAGAGAGCTGCCAGATGACTGGGGGGATGACGCATGATCAGTGCCAACATCTCAAAGGAAAATAGGGCCAGTTGGAAAAACCAAATTAATCATCATTATCAGCAGTTGTCCCAGAGGAGATCACACGAGACTTTCTCTTGGGATGGGCCTGAGAGACTGTTTCCAATTAAAATGTCAACAGGGGAGGTTTTATAACAGTTTGAAGGAGGGAGTAAACCTTAGAACTACTTGGGATTCACTCGTGAGTCCTAAAAAAGCTTAAATATAATATGACCAAACCTATGCTATGTAACCTGTCATTTAAATTAGCCACAGCACCAGAAGAACAGAAAGATGTGATTGTTATTATCTACCTGTAAAAGGGTGGATGCTGGGAGATGCAGCACAGTAAGCCTGAGCTCTGCACTAGACAGATTAGAACAAAGTATTAGGAAGAACAGAATTAAGAGTCAGAGCATGAGATGATGAATTGGGAAAGAGGCAATGGGGCTCTGTGGAGGAAAATTTTATCTTGTATTTTTAAAGATCTTAAACATCATTAAAGGCCATTAAAATGTCATGGGATAAGAGAAAAGGCTCTAAGGGAAAAATACCTGGTTAAGAGAAGAAACCAAGGGTAGGAACGAACAGCAATGCTTTCCACAACGAAAGCAAGTTACTAGTGGGCATGATAAAGGTCCTCCCACATGCTGCAACTTCTACTTTTCAACACAAAGACGGGGCAGACGTATTACAGAGGAGATGGAATCAGACTCTTCTCAGTGACCAACAGTGAAAGGAGAGGAGGCAGTGATGACAAGCTGCACCAAAGGAAATTCAGACTGGACATAAGGCAAATGCTTACTCCATGAGGGTGGGTAAGCACTGAAACAAGTTGTCCAGAGGGGTTAGGGAAACTCCCTCCTTCGGCGATTTTCAAAACTTGACCAGACAAGTCTCCAAGCAACCTGACCTACCTCTAAAACTGGCCCTGCTTTGAGCAGCAGGTTGGACTAGATAAATGCTGAGAGGTCCCTTCCAACTTAAATTATTCCATAAAACACCAGAAACCAAAAGAAACCTCTAACTTTTTGTGCTAGGAACTTAACAACCTGCAATCTCTGGAAACTGAGGCCACAAAAATTCACATCAGAAATTCATTCCCAATTTCAGTAGTGAAGGAAAATTAACCAGTAAGCAAATCAAAGGATTCTACATTTCTAGCATCAAAGGTAGGGTGACTTTTGGTGGAAATACACCTGAGCCACACATGGGACTCAACACAGCAGGCACAACAATTTCAACACAAAACTTGTGAAAATCAAGGTAAGGTAACAATCCCTCTGGTCTGAATCACAATGACTCAGTTTCCTGCAACTTGTGTCAGAAAGCTGCACCCTGTACGTGCTGCACAAGGAAGCGTAGACCAGTTGCTGCAAGCATCAGGAAGGACATGTTTTGGTTTTTCCCCCCCCTGGAAGGTCATGGGGGCAGAAAATATGCAAGTCTCATCTCACAGGTCATATGAGCAGAAAATAAGGTAACTTGAAAATTGTCAGAGAACTTAAAACCTCAGTTAAGCACCCATGCTGCTGAGGAAAAGAACTGTAATTTCCACAGTAGAGAAAAGCAGTTCACAAGCTCCGATGTGTAACCAGGTACAGGCATGCCTACAGCTGCTGGAATCACACTCTGACTAGCAGACCCTTTATAAATCTCTGGGGAAAGAATGTAAGGTACATTTCAATACATCAGTCTTAAGGAAAGCTCCAACAAGACTATAGTATTTAACTTCTCATGGTTAGATCTCGCATTTCATCACAACAGTGCCATATTCTCACACACTCAAGCAGGGAATCTTCTCCTCCATCCAAGCACTACGCAACATTCCCATGATTAATGGTTTGTCTCTAATGTCAAAGCTCTGCCACGCTTGTGTGCTGTACGGATAACTGGAAGAGAGTTATAGTTGCAGATATTCAAGACAGGTATGCACGCTTGTACAAAAACAGGGTTCCTCACTGCAGAGAGCTGTGATGCTCAGTACACTGCACACTGTACACTGGATTTATTCCCAGACTTTAATATACATACACATTTACACATCACTAGTAAAAATCTGTACACTTCACATTACAGTACATACAAGCCACCAGTTGCTAGCTAACACCAGAACACTGATGAAGCCCAAGACGACTGCCCTAAAACAGGCAGGGGGGCTACTCTTCCCCTCTGGGGAAGTTTCTTTGGGTTACACATTCTGACGAGACACTGCTTTCCAGAGGGGCAAGTGAAGAAGGTGGACCAGGTCCCAGAAGTGGACCTGCAGCTTTTCTTCCTTCTCCAACAGCTGTTAACATAATCTTGTTTGCACTCCAGCTCTGGATGCCAGGTGCTGGGATTTTCTGTCTGCCCGTAGCATCACTTCTTCATCTTCATGTCTGCCTCGATGGCACACCGACGCCCCCTGGTGCCTCCGTCCTAGTCACAAGGCAAACAAAAAGACAAAGTTATGCAACCCTAAACACAGAACACTTCCACCAGCACTCGGGGAGGTAAGGAATTGTGCATCTGGTAACAACTTTTCATGCCTTCCAAACAGGAGAAAGGGAAACTGACCTAGGAAGGCCTGGGGAGGCCTGTTTGCAGACCTACCTAAAATTCACTCTGGACACAGCACAGGTCCTGGGATTTGCAGCATCTCTGTGCACTGCTGGCAGCCAGGGCACAGAGAGGCAACAAGGCTCTCACCCAGACAGATGCTTATGGAGCCCGTACAGTACAGGCTTTCTCCTAAGCTGCAGATTCTAGCTTGGCTCTTAAGATGGGAAGAGGAAACTGCTGACTAACCTACCTTATCAGCTGCTGATCCCTATGGGAAGTGCTCCTCCAGTTGAGTGACCCTGGCACTAGCTCCCTAGTTTCTCCGCACAGCTCCTTTCCATGAGTAGAAGGCGAGCTGAGAGCATCCTTTGATCCGCTGCCCTCTCCCTCTGGCTGACATGCTGACTCTCCCGGAGTACTCCTCTGTCTTTAGATATATGCGAGAGAAAAAAACAACTCTCCATCTTCCTCCCCTCTCTCCTCCCCGCAACTCAAGAGACTTGGGGTTTCCCGGAGGGAATATTTTTCCAAACACTTCCAGACCACCACAGGCACAGAGCAAGATATTTCTGCAGAGTATCTTATTTGTTTTCTGGACCATGAATGATAAAGGAGCACACAGCTGACTCCTCACTTTCCCAAGACCTTTTGTACTGTCTCGAACATGCGGAAGGGGCAGCTGTATAAGCACGAGAGATGTAGGAACTACAGTATTGCACCACTTGGTCTGTCTTCCCACTTACATGGAAAGAAAGCAAGCAGGAAAGAAGTTGTGGAAAAAAGCAAAGGCAGATGACAAAACGAGAACACTTGGAACCAGAAGAGAAGACTGAAGCCCCTCCCACTCACCCACGCTGAGAATAAAGGACTGAGATGTTTCTTCTCTAATGATCATGGTTGTACAGCCCCTAAGTTAAACACACACCACTGCAGTGCTAAGGATCACCCAGACAAGGAGCAGAGCACGCTGCCAGCAGTACCTGCTGGAGCCTTTCAATACTTACAAAGAGAGAGAGAAGGAAGGCAGGAGAGCCCATTGGGACACTGTCCTGTTAAAAGGCCAAACAGAAGGACTTATCAGATGTCAGATATGGAAATGCACACACCACATAGAAGCACTGAGCCCACAAACGAGCATAGAGAAACATGTGGCCCACTCCCCTTCCTGCATGGCATCAGTCTTACACAGCAGGAACATAAAAACGGACAAGAGGGATACTGCGAGAGTCAGAATGCTAGGAAAGGGATATTCCATCCTCAGCCATGGCAAGGCCTGGTTTACCAAACAATTTATGTGCTGTGCAGTTGCCACTAGAACTAACCAGGCAGTCCTTGCTGTCACAATGTTGTGTGCACCAGCTGAGAGCACTTGAGATCACCTGATGAAGTTTGGAAGCATCTTTACAGAAGAAAAAAACCAAACAAACCTACACTGCTATTAGTTTAGATCAGTGCATAAGTCAAAGGTCCTCTGGTGTGTTTTACACAGCAAACCAGACTGGAGTCATTCCCTGGTTCTAAAAATCTGGCTAAGAAGTGAAGGACATGGCAGAGGCTAGTCTTCCAATTCTCTACACCTTCACCTTCCTGCCATATCACGCCTCTTCCAATACTCTGTTCATTTCCCTACAGTTTTCATCACCTGTTTCTAAAAACAGGTAATAGAACTATTGAGATTACAGAAAAAATTCACAAGACATGCCTCTGGGATGATATACAGCTCCAGAGCTGAAATCTAATCAATGGACACATTTAAAAAAAAATTTGTTCACATTAAGATACTGGAGCCACTGCAATCTCAAAAAATATTCTGCCTCTTTGGTGTGGGAATTTCATGCGGTACCTTGGGATTCTTCAAAAGGTACCAAGTGCCCTTCCACAGGGTGCAGCATTCTCACCTTCTCTGAAGCATCTTGCTTGCGAGTGGAGTCCCGCCCACGCAGGCTCTTTGCACTGATCCCCGACTCTGATGTTTGCATGATCAGCTGCGTGGCCAGAAATTGCTGCAAGGAAACCACACTCTGTTAAGATTCTCAGGCAAACAAGCTCAGTTAGTGCATGTCAGTTAACTATCACAAACCACAGGGTGGGAATGATTGGGTCAGAAGCAGTTTCAGTTCCTTGTCTGCTGCTCAGAATAAGTTCCTCCATTTACCTCAGAAGCCACAAGTCCTGAGGAACTACAAAATCCCAGTTCAAACTCTGTTAGCCCTGCCAGTTGGGACATTCTACTTCACAAGAAATTTTAAATGGCATATATTCACAGGACACAGCTTCATGTACACTTTATACCAGTGTAAACCAGCACAGCCACCAAAAGAAGCAATCGCGTCCCCTGTCATTCGCCATTCTTGTTGCTTGTTTCTGTTCCTGAACCACACCCTGGTTCTTGCTGGCCTAAGCATTTCCCTGAAGGAAATTAGAATTGAAATTGGTCTGGGGTGAACCTAGAAAACATTTTGCTGCATTAGTTTTAACTTATCCACAACCTAGGTCACCACAAACACCTGAGCTAGCACAAGAGAGATGCAGGGAAAGATGGGACTACTTCATTCAAGGACACTGTGACTGAAACTGGTCTTACATCCAGAAGTCGCTCCCATACCTATGGGCCAAGGCAGATGCTCTGTCCTGCACTGGCCTCAGCTAAATACTTTACCTGGATCTGCTCCAGGACATCTCGCTGCATCTCCACAGCCATGTGGTACACATCATGGTCAGAGCTGTTGTACATAACTGCATTTTGAAACATCAGCATAATATCACGCTGGAACTCAGCTGTAGTTCGTATCAGCCCATTCTCAATGTTCTTTTTGATGGTAGATAAATCCATTGGCCTATGAAAGAAATGCAGTCAAAATAGCAACAGAAATATTTAACTCTTTCCCTGCTCGTTTGCAAACAGTCCTGGGTCTGTAACATGTTTAGTTAGACCATCTATTTAATTTAGCCAAATAGGTTCTCCCACACACAGGCTGTGTTCCTGACTACCAAGGCCTCAGTTCAGAAGACACAAGCTGTCCAGCAGTCATGATGAATGGTAATGCTGGTGTGACAGATGCCTCAGGAGAGGCATTTGCCTTCTCCAGGCATCACTGAAGGAAATACTAAGGAGCTAGAGCTGCAGCCACTGAACTGTTTAGCAGAGATTTCGGGGGACTACCAGGGGATTCTGGTAATTCTTCCAGAATAGTCCACTATCTGAGACAGTAAAAAAAGTTGAGTAAAGAAGATAGGCCTTTGGAATTTCAAAGACTAAATCCTACCCTTGGACAGTAACTGGGAGAAGCAGATCAGTCACATACCACCTTACTGATAAAAAATGTTCTATGTAAGTCAGTGTACTTCACTCAACGACAGGGCTGCGTAAAGACATGTATCTGTTACTGAAGATGACCCTTTTCTTGGTGAAACCCGTTTCTGACTGAATCATGCCAGAAAAAAATAATTTTCCAAGTCTTGCAGTCCACATGGCAGCCAAAAACTACATCGTTCCTGCCAGAAATCCCTACACAAATACACAGAGTTCTAATGATGGAAGACTGCTGAGACTCACCTCTGCACAATACTGTGGTAGCCTGGTGCTATATCATCAGTTACAGGCTGTAGGAAGACATTGGCGTACCTGTAGAGAGAAGGAGTCCACTTAGCGCCCTGTCCTTGCTGGTAAATATTTGTTTCGTGCTCTCATGTTTATTTGTCTGCTGCCAGTAACAATATGATTCATCATGTCCTGGTACCAAGGCAGATGAGCCTCTGTGATGGGAGAGTGGAGCTTGTCTAGGATTAGTCACTTCTTTATGCCAGTTCTCAAGACACCAAACTCACCTGTGATTAGCTGCTGCTCTCCAAACTAGCATGATGGCTTTCTTCCAGATCTTCTGGGCCTGTATTGCTTCCTGGTCCTCACTGCACACTGAGCTGGGAAGAAAAGAATAGGAATTCCTTCAGGAGTCTGCACACTGCCTTGGAGCAGAAACCTTATGGTTTATTTTCCCTCTGACATGCCTACGCTAATCCATCCCAAAGACAGGAAAAAATGGGACCTGATAGTATTATGGCACTGTCTGCACACTCGCTCTTGTAAGTGAGGAGAACCAGACAAATCATTAACAAATTCCCCCTTTGGACCCACTCAGTCAGCAAGACAGAAATGAGAATCCTATGCTTCCTCCACAAAACAGTGTGGGATTTGCACCTGTGTGCCTGAGAGCTTCACTGATACTCACAACTGTGAGGAGGCTGGGCTGCTGGGGATGGAGTCGGCTAGCGTGTGAGACTGCAAAGGTGCATTATGGACACTGAAGCCATCATCGCTCTCACTCACGGGGGGTTCGTTATCCATCTCTGACAGATATCCCTCACCCTGATCTTCTTCTTTGGGTTCCTCCAAACTGGCAGCCTCACTGGCACCATCCTCATCATCCTCTTCACCCTGCCCATCCTGAAACACAGAGTTCATGAGTCTGCACAGCCAGCTACAGCAGCAACTCAGAGCCTCCAAAGCAACTATGTTTCAGCAAGCAAAGTCATTTTTTTGCTATGCTGCTGACAACTGTACAGGCACTTTCACAAAATCCTAGTCACTCTATCTTGCCCTGCCTCCCCTGCAGACACAGAAACACATATATACACACAGCTTTATACCGCCTGAGGCAATCTCCCCTTTAGCTCTAACTGCAGACTGCCCACTTCTCAGTGCAGAAAGCTGAATGCAAGCTTTGCTTTTCAGTAGATGGGAGCCAGGAAGCAGCAGCAGTGAGATGTTACTAATAAACTCAAGGTGACTACAACCAATTGAGAATTACCTTCATCTGACTCCTAAACAGGGCTTGGGCCTCCTCCTTCATTGACTCTGTGAAAGAAAGAAAAGCAGAAAGGTTGATTCTGCAAAGCAGTCTTTCCTCCAAAAGCTCCTGCACCAATGCCTACTGTCCTGCAGTAATTACCACTGTTCCTACATGTATCTTTTCTCCCTCCTCCCCAAAAAACCTGAACCAGATCACTGACAACTATCCAGCTAATAATGTTGCATGTAAAAGATTTCCTAGCTGAATTAAGTTACCTGACAGCTCAAATTTGTGCTGAACATCAGCCTGTGAGGAGTCTTCACTCACATTTGGGACTTGTGGAGGGGATGAATCATCATCAGGTGGGGTCTGGAGGGAAGAGAAATGCACAAATCTAGATGTTTGTGTCAGATTACTTCAGTGAAGGTGTGGGCACATCTCACTCACCCTAACCTAACTCAAGGCAATGAAGTTCACTGAGCACCTTCCCAACAGCAATTCTGCACATGGGCGGGGGGAGATACACAAAGGTACTGCCTAAAGCAGAGAGCTTCTCTGCAGATCGAACAGATCAGCAGCATGACTCCCAAGAAAACAGTCAGTCACATTCATTGAAGGATCACCTTCAACCCAGCAGTCATCCTTCCTCTAAACTTCTCTCCTACCTGCTACAACTGCTCCTTTCTTTCCCCACACCAGTTCCAGACAGCCTCTCTGCTCACATACCTCTGTCTTCACTGTATTGTGCACTGCATCTTCTCCCTTGGCCGATTCTATCTCGATTTCGGAAGGCTCTCCCGCGGCTACAGCTGCTCTTTGATCCTCTTCTATCTCTTGACTTCTAAGCTCTGGTGTTTCCGTCACTCTTGCAGTTGTTGGTATGGCTTCCTCAGGGCCCAGCTGATTCTGCTCCTGCTCTGCAGGTTCCGTCTTTATTTCTGATCCCAGCTCACCAATGCCCATTAGGTCTCGAATTCCCTTTGCCTCTGGCTCCTCACACTCCAGTCTTTCCTGCTTCACAGTCACAGACACTTGGGGTATCTGGGCCTGTTTCTCATGCTCCTGACGAATTGAGTGTTCCCATGGGCCAGGCAGGGTCTGAGGGTCATCAGTATCTTCGCAGAAAGAAGACAGAGCAGCTTCAACAACTGCTGCATCCAGGACTTCAGGGTGGTCATCTACCTTTATTGCCAAAACAAACACACAGCAGTGCAGGCCAAGGTCAGAAAGAGGGATTAAAAAAAAGTTCATGTTATTTGGCAAATGAGACAATTGTGGAAAACCGGGGGTACTGGGTTTACAAAGTTGCCATTTGCAGCCAGACTGGTATCACTCCCTGTGGAGCCTCCTGTGGAGCTTCAGTTTCAGAAATACAGCACTCCTGGAAAGTATGCTGCAAGCAGCGCTCGTTTGTCTGCCAAAGATGTGACCCAAACCCTACCCAACATGAGGAAGAAAGAGATTTCTTTCTGCACTCTGAAGAAGAGCACCAGGCTAAACGTGGCAGACTAGCAGCAGTGGTGTCATAGGGTCATTTCCTATTGTTCCGGACAACGATGGCAAGAATGTGCATTTTGGAATAGTTATTTCTTGCTTGTTTAAACTAACTAAATTGGTGAACAGTAATCACTTGAGATTAACTTAACTGGATGTGGAGCAAACGGCACTGGCACTCTGCTTTGCCCGTTTACCTTATCCTCAATGATGGCTATAATATTTCCAACAGTATCGAAGTCCAGCTCTTCCCCTGTATAGGACACCGCAATATCCATTTTCTCAGCCAAATCCAGGTCTTCTTTCCCATCCATGCAGTGATCTTTGGAAGACCCTGCAGTGCTGCCAGCTCCAGAACCCAGGCACTCTTTCTTGATGGAATCAATGATCATGGATATTTCACTGCTGTCCATGGACACTGTCACAGTATGGGAATCAGACACCGCCTCCATGGAAACACAGGCTTCTGGCTGGCTCACTGCACAAGGATGAGAGTAACAATAAGAGACCAGTCTGGAGAAGTCAAGCCCACATAAACAAATACTGCAGTGGGTAAGACCAAGCACCAACCGCGAGTATCCCAGGCCCACCCACAACAGCATGGCTTAGAAAAATAAGACAAATGTGTTTGTTTTCCCACAGTAAAGACAAGTGAGATTCCAGCCCTTGAACCACAATCCAGCAACATACCATTAGCGCCCCCACCCCCACCCAGCAAATCCTTTTTAAAACCGTCCGTTTACTCCAGAAGCCAGCTGTAACCATCCTTTCATCAAGGATGGCAAGTCTGAGGTGATAAAAGGCCAGCTGAGAGCTCACTGGGTGCTGATCCCAAGGGAATTTCTGTTTTCCAGCAGTGCATGACCTATGAGTGCGTAGTTCACGAACGCACCTGTGGCTACGCTTTCTGGAGCTGCAGCTGGTGGCACAACGGATGGTGCTGACAGCGTGGGCATCATGACAATGGTTGCCTGGGGCACAGGCTCTACGGGGGGTGGCAGGAGCTTAGCTGGAGGTTCGCTGGCAACAGCGGAGAAGGAAGCAAGAGGTGAGGTGAACTGTGCAGGACCAGCTTCTAAAAGCCGGGAAAGCGTAGGAGCACCTAACAGAGAATAGAAGGGAAAAGCACATGAGCAAGCAGCCACCACTGAAGTCCACAAAGCCACCACTGGGCTCTTCACTGTCTGGTGGCTTCTTCTGGGAAAAGACACCGAGGTACCTATAAACAGTCCCAAAAGCTATACAGAGAACCCGCACCAAAAATGCATGACTCCTTTGTGTATGCAGTCTCAGACAGAATCATGCAGACTATGGGAGACTGTGTTCAATGAAAGGGCTGGACAGGCTAAGCCACACATGCAGAGAGATGCCCTTCCAAAGGCTCATCCCGATACAAGTATAGGAAATCTGAAGAACAGTGCTGAGAGAGCCACACACGGTAAGCCAAGACAAACAGTCATCACAGGAGATGGAAGGGAGCAAAGGGGATCTCTTTGCAGCTCCTTACTGGAGAATCCCTCTTATATCAAAGGTTGCCACCCAGCTGTAAATTCCAGTCTGAATTTACTGAACCGTCTGGACCAAATTAACAGGTCTTAAAGAATAGATGTGGGTAAGGAAAGCGAGATCATTCATATGGAATTATACATGAACGAATGCTGTAAATCCTCAGTTGCAACGTGGTTAAACCACTGGTTAGCATAAGCTAAGAAGAAACTTCACCTTAGGCAGGTTGTTCTGAAAAGGTCCAATGCAAAGACTCTTGCACTGTCCTGCTCATGCCCCACTCTGTGGAACTTACTCTGGAGCTCACAGTTCAGTCTGGTCTAATCCTCAACAGACCTCTAAGCTAAAGCAGAGGTAAGACACACGAGTTCTCCAGATTCACAGGGAGCTGCAGTTTGACACATTGGGAACCAGATACTAGACCATTTTTTCCCCCCCAACTCCCTGTCAACCAACCCTTTCTTTCTACACTGAAATGCCTGGTATTAGCCAGTGTCAAAAGCAGAAAACTAGACTGCATGGACCAGGATCAAATCAAGTCTAATTGTTTCAGTCATTTTAGATCAAGGCACTCTTTTTTCTGTAAGGATTACAGTCTTAAAAAAAAGCAGGGGTGAGAGGTACGGGGGGTACAGAAATAGGAATACAACTCATAAAAAAGCCCCAAAACCAGCCAGGCTTGATGTCCTTCATCTCAAAGAGAATTCATAGAACAGTCTGAAGGTACATCTGAAGGGAGAACTGTACAGGGAGAGTCTCGAGTTACCTGAAGCAGCAGGAGATGCAGGGACAGCACCAGGTGCCGACTGCATTTCCCCACTGTGCAGCACTGGAAGGACGCTTCCTACCTCCAGCAGGACTCCTGAGCTGTTCATGTGACCAGAAGCCACGGCCATTTCATTTTCACTGACCTGCCAAAGGAGGACACAACTGAAGTTCCTGGAGGTATCATCACATCAGTGATTCTCTGCCAGATGCGCACCTCCATGAATAAGTCCATCATTTGCTGGCTCAGCATTTCCTCTGCACTTCTTGTGCAGTCTAGTCCCTGCCTGAGGCCCCTTATACAAGCACACAACATGACAGTTTGAAACTAGTTGTTGTTCTTCAGCTACAATACAGCTGCAGTGCCACTTTCCTTTGAAGTTAGGCCAAATATATAATTTGCTCTACCTAAGTTCCTCTGTTCAAGAATCTCACAATTCTTTACAGATACCAGTCTCTCTACCCCCTGAGATGGCATGGAATTATCCCTTATTTTGAAGTACCAAGATAGAAAGTAACTCTATCAAGGTCACACAGTAAACCTATGATGGACCTTGAAGCAGATGTTAAAACAGTCCTGCTGATACAAAAAAACCTCAGTCTTCCGCAGCCACTACCTTTCCTTGCTCTACCCTACATTACATTGCACCCTGCAAACACAGAACCCATGGAACATTTACCCAAGCTAACAAACAGTAAAGACCCCAAACCTGACTATTAAAAAAAGAAAGTCAACAGCAACACACTTACTCCATCACACAAGCACTAACACAGGGAATCCATGCCATGGACAGGGTGATGGCTGCTATTTTCAGATTGGGCTCTGAACAGTGTCAGCAAAGGTCACCCTCCTAAGACTTCCAGAATCACTAACAACAGAGATGGGTTGTCATCACAGTGATTTTAATAACTGTCTATAAGTAGGAAAAAACTGAAGCACTTCAATATCGGTCATAAACCCCATTAAAGGACTCCCCACTCCTATGCTAAGACCCATTACAAATATTGCAACTCAGCTTCCTGCCAAGATGTAAAGAAGAACTGTGAGCCCAAAGTAGAAATCATCAAGAACACCTCCATGCAGGCTGCTCGGAATGATGCCGACTAACGTGCTCCCTCCCCCAAGGAGAACAATTTCCTCTAGCAGAGCCTGCAACTCCAACTCCTTATGACTGAGGGGAGATAGCCAGTCCTATGTGCTGAATGATCCCTGCAGTCCTGCACCCACAGTACTGGTGGGAAAGGGTCCCACCTCTGTGGCTTGCAGGGGTACTCATCCCTCTCAGATATCGCTTCTGTTGGGACTCTCGCAAAAACTGTGTGTTTTTAAAAAGTCTTTGCAGCTCCCCCTTTTTCAGTGGGAGAGTCTGGAGCAAATTGTTTGCGTGCTTGCATATATGAGCAGAGAGCTCCATACCAGCCTGGGGCTTGTGGGCAGGAGACTGCCCTTCTTCAGCAGCTCTGAGAGCAGAGGGGAAGGAGGCGGAGTTGCTTTTTGTCCTAGCATCTTTTTCTGGGGTGAATCATCAGTGACTGGGGTCATGGGGGCATCCAGGGGAGCAGAGCCTGGAGGGGTGTCAGGGATTCCAATGAAGGAGGCAACTGGGGTGCTGGGCAATGTCCCTGGAGTGACCTGAGAAAGAGAAAAACCACACTGTTCAAAGCCACACTCCACCACACGGACTAGCCCCACTTGCTCCTTCCCCCAAGAGCATTGATCCAGCACGCCACAGACACCTACTCCATTCACTCACTACACCTACTCCAGGCATGTGCTTTCGCCCTTTCCCTGCCCTGTAGTGCCATTTCCCAGGCACACACAGAAGACTGCCTGGCCAACCCACTGATGCCCCTACATAGCCTTTGATCCAGGCACCTGATCATCACAGACATGGAAGAGGACATGTATCTCGAGCAGCACTGTACATCAGCCACACTACAGCACTACCACAGCTAAAAGTCTGCAGAACAAGGCAAGGTCTTCTCCCCAGGCTCCTGCTCCATGATGGATGCAGAGCCCCATGTCCCAAGCTGGTCTTTCCCTCTTACCGTGGGAAGCATCCTTACCCCTGGACTGGCCTCGTCCACAGCGGGCTGAGACAGATCTCCTAGCGCATAGTCTCCCCCTGGAGAGGTTGAGCCTGCAGGGGAGCGAACCATCACACCTGTTAATCGTCGTGGCGGATTCTTAATGGCCTGACGAGCTGGAAGAGAACAGAAAAAAAAAGTGAGATTCCATGACTCCATCCTGGATAGTCCCTGAGAGTTACCTCTGACTTTATCCCAAAGAACCCCAAGAAAACAATTTATATTGTAGGAATTTCTTGCACCACACTAGGCCCAGTTCACAAATAATACTAGCATTAGGTAATGCACTTTAATTTCAGATTTCTGTAGCACTTGCGTGTTCACCACCTCCCACCACTGATAGGTTAGTTCACTGAACTGCCCCAAGAATTATAAATGAATTAAACATTCAGAACAAATCTAACTTCCTTTTATCTTCAGCCAATAGCAAAACTATAGGGAAAACTAAAGGGGTGAAAAGCCTGACATTCTAACAGAGAGCTCCTTGCTAATCCTGCTTCCTCTTAGATATACCTTTTCTGCAAAATTTTCTCCCTTCTCAGAAGTGTCTGCATTTTGCCCTGTTACAAATACAGTGCTGGTAAAAGAATATAATCTTTCTTTCCAACTCCTAGGGTCATGGAATTCCTCCTGAACAGGTCTTAACAAGACTTAAATATTTCCCAAATGTTCTTATGAACATATGCATCCCTCTCTGAGGGGAGTAAGGAAGCTCATTTCCAGCTTACCCTGATAAGCAGCATCTGTAGCCTTCCTCTTGACTTCTGCCTCCTCCTCCTCCATTTTTTTCTTTCTGTATACAGAACCAAAACCTACTGTCACACAGTGTTCCACTTCCCCTTAGTTCCTCCTCTGCAATCAGCTTTCTGACCCCCACCCCATTATCTCCAAACAGCAATGACCTGCCTCTGCAGACTCAGGCTCAAGTCCTCTGAGGAGGGAAGCAGAGTCAGAAGCCAGTCAAAGAATGACACACTCGGCAGGAAATTTCACTTCCAGCCGATTATCAAAACAGAAGAGGCAAGCATGATGTTGCAAGCCATCATTGAGCTCTTCACTGAGAAACTCCAAAAGATGTTCCACGCAAGCTGGTGGCCCCCAATCTAAACTAAGTCCACCTCAGAGGCCAAAGCGTCTGCCCAGCTGCCCTGTTTCTCTTAACCCAACGTATGCAGAGCAAGAGGTATCTGACAAATGCACAGCGTCAGGCAACTACAATCTCAGAAGAAAGCATGACATGGAAATAATTTAAATAACCCACATCATAATCTCATTGCACAGCTCCTCCAGTCTGTTATCCATGTGTCCAGCCTGGATCAGCTCTGCATCCTTCTTGAGTTGCCTGTAATCAGAAAATCTTCTTTCTTACTTACTACTGAACAATACACCCTAAGCAGCATTTTCACCCCAAGCACCATCCCGCTTAGGCCACTTTTTCAAGACAGGGTTCTCAGGTGCACCACAGCTTAATGCCTCTGCCACGTACCTGTATTTCTCCTGTGTTTCTTTGATCATTTTCTTCAACTCCTCAACTCGTTCTGCAGTCAGCTTCCGCACAATAACATCTTCCACGGTTTCCACAACTTCTCCCTTCTCACCACGTTTTCTCCTATAGAATAAGAGAAAAACAAAAACAGTTCAGACATGAAACACAGAAAACTCATGTTCTCCTTTCATAAATGGCTGCTGTCTATCACTCCTGACACAAACATGCACAAAAAAAAAAATCAACCTCTTCCAATTTTTTTTAAATTATATTGGACAGCACAATGTTAAAAAAATATCTTGTGAAAAGTTTATCTAATCCTTAAATGTGTCCAGTGTTAAAGACTGCAGGAACAGATCAAAGATGCAAGCCCACTGCAAATTCTCAACCTGAAAAAAATCAATCATTCAGCTTCAGAGAAGAGTCTTACTACCTATGAAGAAACATCTATTTTTTTCTTCAATAACTCTACAAAGTCCTTTGCCTTTGCAATCTAGTGCTGAAGATCATTCAGCACTATCCCAAATACTGCTTTTAAACATCCTGCCTTTAATAACAAAATGCTTGGATTTAGGAGTGAGAAATATCTGAGACCACAAAGCTGTAGTGATAGCACTGGTAAGAAAACTGTAAGAAACCACTGCAAAATAAGAGAAAAATATAAAACGTTTCCCCTTCTCACTCTTGCTGTCTTTTCTACCCCTATTCTGAATGATAATTTTATGTGTAAAGCTTCTGATCAATAAGACTAATATGTAGTGTTTTATTCCAGCCAAATAAATATTTCTTTCTGCTGCATTAAGTCCCCAAATGCACTCTGCAACTCCTACAAATGGAGCTGTGGCAAAGAGGCCGCAGTTACCCTGCCATGTATTGTAACGACAGCAGGGGCATATGGAAGACACTAACAAGTACACAGTGATCAGTTTTAGAACCATGTAATACTGAAATACTTCGGTCTTATTTAAAAGGGAGACAAGATAATGAGATATGGGAAGCATGTTCTAAGAAATACCTTAGGCTTGCCAACCTCCCCCATCTGCCATATGCTGATCCCACTGTCCACCCACTCCAGCTATCACAACTGAATTTCCTCATTCCTGTACACTCCTTTTGGGAGAAGCACCATCAAGTCATTTGCTGTAAAAACCGATGAGTCCACCCAAAATTGCTGCAGACTGCACTTGCTTCAGACTTTGTACTCACTTAGGGGTCTCTGTAGTCTCCAAGAGCTCTGAATACTGAGATGCACAGTGCTAAGAAGAAACAAAAAAAGTTAGAGAACACTAGAGTCGGCATCAGCAAACGCCTATCAAAAAAACCTACAGGGTACTTACTGCTACTTTTTCAGAGGTCTAACACTTTATGAACATATCTGACAAGTCTTCTCCAGAGTTTGCCCCATGGCAGTAATTTAGCGTAGCGCAAAGTGAGGAAGCATATTCACTCTTCCACTCTAGCACTGCCCAGGCCGATCTCCAAAACAAAGCTAAAGAACGCTCCCAACTAACAATTTAGAAATTCAAGCAAGCAAGCATGATTACAAAAACTGTAGCCATAACACTTCTGCCTGTGAACATGAACCAAAAACATTTCAATGGAGAAAACAAAATAACATTATATGAAGGCCAGTTTCATAGCTTAACAGAAACAGTAAGCAACATAAAACCCCAACTTCTCCTCCCTTGATTATCTTAATCTCTCTGTCCCTTACACAACAAAACTCCCAGGTGCTCGCCCAAACAGCAGGACACACCAAACTACATGGGCATCCACAAATTCCTGGGGAAAGGAATTTCACAGCTTTATTACATGCCTGCTGAAGAACAATCTCTTTAGGTTTGCTCTGAACCTGCCTCCTATTAGTCTTACTTAATAGCCTCTAAATCTTGTACTGGACAAAGCACTAACAATTAATCCTTATTCATCCTCAACTTCATGCCACTTCTGATTATACGGACATCTGTTGTATCTCCCATTATTCATCTTTTTTATGTTGAAGGGTTCTATCTTACTTAGCCATCCCTTACAAGAAAGCTGTTTCATGTCTTTGATCATCCTTGTCTTTTCCTTAACCTTATCCAACCGTACTGCAAGCTCAAATTTAATTTCAGAAACTGAAAAAAGTATTTAACCTGATTTATACAAAGCTGATTTTTTTAAACTAATTTTGTGATCTTTTTTAAAAACAAGAAACACATTGTCTTAGGCAGCTATCTTACATGTCCCATGCAGAACCTATTTTTTCCAAGATTCAAACGCCATTATCTTACCTTCTGGGAAAACCAGTCAGGTGGGCGTCCTGGCTCTGCAAAAGGTTTGATAGCTCTGCTGACTGAGACCCTACAGGAGAGAAATGGCAAGTCACTGTCAACTTATTTCCTTCCCCAACCAACCTGCAGAGGAAAGATGCTGAGCTGTCTTGATGTTCATCACTGAATAGCCCCCATAAACACAATGAGCTTGCCAGCGAGTTGTTATGTTTGGACATTACTGAAGCACAGCGTGTGGACTCAGAAATATTTACCTACCTCCAAACAAACAACAGCCTCCCTCCCTTGCTTTGAAAAGCAAGTTTCTAGCTTCTAATGACACCATTACATTTCCACAGAAACTTTGGTGAGGGGGAAAAAGGCAGCAAAACAGAGTTGCAAGTGCAGCAGCAATGCACAGGAGTCCATTATCAAATATCCTCCTTGACCACAACTCACCTCTTCCAATTTATGTTGGAATAACGTTACTCTTTGTTCTGATTAACACACTCCTGCTTTCACACAGTAGTCATGAAAGAAGCAAAAAGATCGCCAAGGTACGCGTCTAATACTTCCATCTTTAATAGCCCAACTTTGTTTTGAGCAGAAAGTACACAGAAAGCTGAAGTGTTTATGACTAGCTGTTGCACAACAAACCGGCACGGTGAAAAGCCACGCACCAGTACCGCACCCGGGAGTCCACTGCCCGTGCAGCGGACATAACCCTCGCTGCGCCCCGCTCCCTTACCAGTTCTGGTCCCCGCTCCGCATGACGGACGAGGCCAGGCAGAGCTTCTCGCGGATGGACCACGGCTCCGTGGGGCCGGCGCTCAGCAGCTTGTGCTCTGCCGGGAGAGGGGAAGGAGTGCACGGACCCGCCACCCCGCCGCGCAGCCCCGGCACCACCCCCGGGGACCCCCAAACCGGGGACCCCAAACGCGGAACCCCGGCCCCGCCTCTGCGGCGTTGGCCCCGCCC
>VYZV01020593.1:91889-104496 GCA_013401275.1 Pandion haliaetus
TGCCTGTGTGGGCAGGTCCCGTGTGGTGGTCTCGGGGTGCGTGTGCGTTGTTGCGTGGGGTCTGCGTGTGGAGGGGTCCTGTGTGGTGGTCTGTGTGTGTGTGTGATGTCTGTTGGGTCCCATGTGGTGCGGGTGTGTGTGAGTCTCTCCTGTGGTGGTCTCTGTGTGGTGGGGTCCAGTGTGGAGGTCCGTGTGTGTAGGTGGTGTGTCTGGGGCCCTGTGTGGCGGTGGGGGTGTGTGTGCGTTTGCAGCGGCATCCTGCGCGTCTGAGTGTGGGGGGAGGTTTCCATGTGGCAGCCTCTGTTTGTGTTTGCAAGGAATGGACAGATACGGTAGTGGTGGCAGGCTGCGTGTAGTGGGGTTATGTGTGGGGAGCAAAGCTTGGACTCCCGGAAAACTGCTGTAACATCACCCTATCCTCACTGTGCCCCTTCTTCTCCAGGAGCTGTGTGAGACGCCATGGCGCAAGCACTTGCATCCCCAGGGCTGTTTTCTGATGACGATGTTACAGCCTGCCCTGTTCTTGAATCTACAGCAACAGGGTTTGGGGCTGATGTGCGCAAGGACCTGCTGTCGGAGTTCTCTGCCATCTCTCCAAATCTGGAGGGCTCCCAGCAGGTGAGGTTGGAGGTCACCTGTCACAAACAGGGCAGTGTTTTGACTTGTGGCTGCTGTGTCTCTGTACAAAAGTGTTGTGATGCAGGGTCAGCAGAGACTTTTCAGAAGATGCTAGAACAAAATGTTGCATTGGGGCAAGCAGTTCCTGTTATGAGCAGTGTACTATGAAGGGCTCAGTAAGGGCCTCTTAGCATGATGCCTCTTAGTGTGGTGCTTGGTCTGGGGGCTGGTTTTGGTGTCGGGTGTTTGGGTTGTTGGTCTCATTCAGTATATAAACAAAAGAAACACTGGTGTGCTTGGAAATGCCTAAGAAAGCTTCTGGTATTGCTAGGGGTTTTGGGACTGAAGAAGTGTTCATTAGTTACTGAGCACTAGTTGGGGTAACCACATGTGATGTGTTCCATGCTGTGGTTCCTGTTAGTATTCTGACGGAGGGTTGTGTATTGCCTCTCTGGCTACCATGTTTAACCTCTGCTGATTTTTGCAGGCTGTAGCTGAAGACAATCATGGAAAATTAAAGGTGTATCTAAGAGTTCGACCTCTGAAATCTACAGAAGTGGAAAAAGGGGAAGACCAGGTGAGACACTGAATGAAGCAGTCTGAGCTGGTTGCCTGTGTGCCTGCTGGGAGATGCTATTATCCTTTGCTGTCTATGGTATGGCCTCTTGTAAGCCATTGCAATTATGGGGTTTTTATGTGTTCTTTAGGGCTGTGTCTGCATTGAGAATTCGGAGACCCTTCTTCTAAAAGCCCCTAAGGACTCCTTCACCATGCGGAGCACAGAACGTCGAGTGGGACAAGCAGTGCACAGATTCTCTTTCACCCAGGTAGGTAACTGGGACAAACAATCCATCTGGAAGTTTTTTGAGCTTAAACCAGCCTTACAGCTTGAAAAGCTGGCCTACTAATACACACTGATTCAAATACACTGCTTGAACTATGTAGTCTCATATAATCCTCTCTACTCAAGTTTGTTTCTGTTGCTGTTTCCTTAGTTTTCTCTCTTTAAGCTGATCCTGACAACTTTTTCAGCAGTAAATGCCAAACTCTTGTTTTGTTCATGCGGCTCTAAACACACTAGAGGCTGTAGTGATATCAGATGTTACTGGATTAAGGGGGAAAACAGCTTTTTTGTGGGGGGCTTGGACTACAATTACTGGTGGGTCTGTTGCTCATGATGTGGGCCTAGTGGAGGGAACACATGACTACATAGTATCACTTGAACAACCATCAGCAGTCAAAAGATACCAAAGATCTACATGAGGCCATTTTTCATGTGTTTGGTTTGCAGATCTTTGGACCAGATGTGGGGCAGAAATTGTTCTTTGATGAGACAATGAAGCAGGTGGTAAAGGATGTACTGAATGGGCAGAACTGGCTGGTTTACACCTATGGCATCACCAATTCAGGGAAGACTCACACTATTCAGGGTAAGGAAAGCACTAAGTGTTAGTAGCCTGTTAAGGGAGTTGTCTGCTTCTACATGTGAATCCTCAGCTTGCTGCTGTTCTTGCTTTAGGCAGCAACAAAGACGGGGGGATTCTGCCTCGCTCCTTAGCGGTCATCTTCAATAGTGTGGGGGACCGGCTGTACCAAGCCATGGACCTGAAGCCTTCCCTCTCCAATGAGGTGATCTGGTTAGACAGCAGGCAGGTGCGACAGGAAGAGACAAAGAAGCAGACCATGCTGCAGGGGGATCTGTGGGAGGTAAGCATGTGGCTTCTAGGAGGTTAATAATAGGGAAAAGATGGTGTCATACTACGTACATGCTCATGTTCTTTGATTCCTTCCAGGAGGAGCTGTTAACGCCACTGAAGAGGAGTCACAGTGCCGAATCTCAGCTCCAGGCCACCACCAGTGGCAGTTTTGACAGTGGAGTTGCTGGCCTCTCTTCAGCCAGCCAGCTCACCAACCATTCAGACATCAGTCAGACAGAAGGTAAGTCTGGAAGCCTGTTCTGTACTACCTGCTTCTTGTTGGAGGATGGGGGAAGAAAGGGGGATGGCTATCTGGATGCTGTGTTGTGAGTAAGGGAGCAAAGGTGCTGTAGTCTCACAAATTTTCCCTTTGAAAGATAAGGATGTCAGGGCTGAAGAACTCTGTATGTATGTCTTGCCAATATATGAAGAATTCACCACTGTGTAATAACCGAACCTTGTGAAGTGAAAAGTTGCCTCATGCCTACGTACTTCATTTAAGGGATATGGTTATTGAGCAGCTGAATGCCATGCAATGGGGATAGCTAGAAAGCAGGGTGCTAAAGTGACATGTTGCACTGAGCACTTGTGCCCAGACTTTCAAACCTAGGAACTTGCTGATTAGGTGTCCAGAATTATGGAGTGACTGAGGTAACAAGGACTAAAACTTCACTTAAAAGTGGTAAGAGTTCATGTTTGAAATATCCTATACTTCTGGAGTCAAGATTAAGTATATAAAAAGGAGCATACTGCTAATGGAAACTTTAGGCTGTCTCACTGGGGACAGGCATTACATGTCCAAATGGGAGGAGGTATATAGAATAATTTGAGTCTGGGATAGTCTTCCTGCTGAAGAAAGATATCTCACTCTATAGCTAAACCATTCAGGCTGGAGCTGTGAAAAGCTGCAGTCGTGATTTTCTTCTCACTTTTTTCTTTTTTTCTCTTTCCCCAGAATTGGGCCCTCACTGGGCTGACTTGGATCGCATTTCACTCACCAACACAGGAGATGTGCAGTTCTCCATCTGGGTCTCCTTCTTTGAGATTTACAATGAGTTAATCTATGACTTGTTAGAACCAGTTTTACCTGGTCAGAACCGCAAGAGGCAGACACTGCGGCTCTGTGAAGACCAGACTGGCTACCCCTATGTGAAAGGTAGATTTTCCAGAAACATATTTTTAGTGGCCTGCTAGGGTGACTTGAGGACTGAGTGGGTGGGTGGCTTAACAGTGATGTGTTGGAGAGCACAATGTCCTCTATGGCCCCTCAGAGGTTTCTGGATTACAGGAATGTTTAGGTTTGTTAAATGTCAAGGAAATGCAGTGGTGAAGTTGGGGGCTGAGATAATTCTGCCAGTCCCCTAACTGCCTTGCCCAATGCACGCCTGCTTTTCCAGATCTGAACTGGATCAATGTCCGGGATGCTGAC
Organism: Pandion haliaetus; assembly: GCA_013401275.1. Lineage (NCBI taxonomy): Eukaryota > Metazoa > Chordata > Aves > Accipitriformes > Pandionidae > Pandion > Pandion haliaetus. The sequence goes on from VYZV01020593.1 coordinate 95,634, forward strand.
GAGGCCTGGAAGCTCCTGAAACTGGGTCGGAAAAACCAGAGTTTTGCTAGCACCCACATGAACCAGAATTCCAGTCGCAGGTCTGAAGGGCGAAGCGGGCTGTTTAGGCAGAAGTACAATTCTGAGGGACTTTTAAAGGCTGCATTTCCTTTTTAAAATATCTGCATGCTTCTTTACAGTCACAGCGTCTTCTCCATTCGGATTCTGCACTTGCAAAGAGGTGGCAGTGAAGTTGTTCCAAAAATCAGCGAGTAAGTTTCATGCTCTCTAGGATTTCGGGGGTGTTCTCTGCGGACTCAACTTTCTTCTCTCTTTTGTTGTGGATCTGGGGTGTGGGAATTATCTTGAGGAAGGTCTTGTTGAAAGTACTTGGAAGGAGTAAATGTTCCCACTCTTAAGTCTTGGAACCGACTGAGGAGTTTGTGAGGAGTACTGCAAAGTACAACTTGAGGTAGTTGTCAGGCTTTTTGAATGGAAGGTAAATGTGAGTAAGCTTGCCCTTGCAGCAGGGCTGATTTAAGTGCTGCTGCTGCCTGCTCCTGGGATGTAGTTGTCTGGCAATACCCGGGAAGTGGCTGTCCTGAGAACTGGCAAAGGATCTTTGAACTTGACACTGCAAAGCTCATGTTGGTGTTACCCTGTGTAACCCCTACACTTAGGATAGGCCTTTCTGTCCAGTAATAGGCCATACCCCCCAAAATAACTTTCTGTGCCGTTATGGGGAAGCTGGGAAGGTGAGCAGGGTATGTGATCACAGGGTGTCTGAATTGTAAACTTGGATAGAACAAGAGAAACCTAGTAGGTCACGTGAATATTGCCTGCGTTTTCTTCAGGTTATCCCTGTGTGACCTTGCGGGGTCGGAGCGCTGCAAAGACCAGAAAAGTGGGGACCGAATGAAAGAAGCAAACAACATCAATACCTCCCTCCACACACTGGGTCGCTGCATTGCTGCCCTCCGCCAGAACCAGCAGTCCAAGTGAGTATCCAGAACCCCAGATGGAGTGTGTGGGGAGGCTGTTTTGCTTTCCCATGGGCTCACCCTTGTCTCTCCCCATAGACTGAAGCAGACTGTGGTTCCCTTCCGGGACAGCAAGTTAACCCGTGTGTTCCAGGGTTTCTTCACTGGACGTGGGCGCTCTTGCATGATTGTCAACATTAATCAGTGTGCATCTACGTATGATGAAACTCTGTATGTAGCCAAGTTCTCAGCCATTGCCAGCCAGGTAAGTAGCACACACCAGGATCATGGCGTGGTCGGGATACGTTTTGCTTCTGTGGGAATGGGCCCCTTTCCATCACAAGGCAGAGGGAATGCTTGCAAGTCTTCCCTATGTTTCTCTAGGAGATTATTACCTTTACAGTATTTCCAGTTTCTGCTAAACTGAAAGGGTTGACAGCTTGCAGAGAAGTGCTGTGTTTTAAAGACTACACAACTTCCAGGCTTTATAGACTAGTAATGATGGCCTTTCCCCCTTCAGCTTGTTCAGGCGCCTCCCACAAAGCTGGGATTTCCATCCATACAATCAATCATCAAAGAGCACAACAGGCGAACCAGCCAGGGTCCGGATGCAGCGGCAGAAGAAGTGGAATCAGAAGAAGACAGTGAGGATGAAGCAGATGTCTCCATGTATGAGAAGGAGGTGGGTTGTGATTTGTTTCATAGCCTTTATGGATAGAGGGGCAAGAATATGACTGTTACCTTTGGCCTGGGAGGTGGGGCTGGAGCTCAGCACTATACCAAGAGATGACAGAGAACCTCAGAAGGATATGGGACCCAGGAAATTTGGAGTCTGAGGAAAACATTCCACAGTTAGTCTAAATCTGATGCACATGCTTAATTTGGAAACACTTTGTCATCTGTGGAATAGGGACAGTAAGAGCTTGGGTGCAGACCTATAATCCCTATTGTGCAAGGGAAACCTGGAGATCAGAAAACATGCAAAACAGATGGCTAAATCAAGGGAAAAAAATCAAACTTCCTAGATACTTAAAGCAGGCAGCTGGAATAACTGAAAGATCAAGATGGAAGTCATATACCTACAGAGACTTGAGTTGTAATGTGTCAAGGTAGCAAATTCAGGTGCAGCCCTGGGTAGTGCAGTAGGGGAAGCTGCTCTGGAGATAATTCCATGTGGAGTGTAGTGTTTTTTAAGCCATCTCATGGGAGAGGAATTAAGAGCATGCCTGCCAACTTCTCTTTCCAAGTGACTAAAAGAATCTTAAACCTAGATCACCCCAGCCTACAGATATGGGATCACCTAGTTTATTCTAGGTCTTAATTCTGTTGTGTGGGCAATGGAGTTTGTGTCCTTCTTGCAGGACTTGTTGCGTGTAGTGGAAGCTGCACGAGAACTTTTGGTGCAAGAGCGGCAGGAGAAGCTGCAACTAGAAATGCGCCTCCGTGAGGAGATCTGCAATGAGATGCTGGAGCACATGCAACAGAAAGAGCAATGGTGCAGGTACAGCTTAGGCTGATCTCCCTCCCTTTTTTCAGGGTGAGCTGCAGTACCAAGAACTGCCAGACTCTGACATGTCGTTGTTTGCTCTCTTTGTAGCCAACATGTGGATGCTCAGAAGGAGCTGCTGGAGGAACTTTATGAGGATAAACTGAGTAACCTGAAAGAGTCACTGACCGACTATTACCAGGAGGAGATCCAGGTTTGTTCAGGGCAATGAAATGACATCAGGAAAGGGGACTTGGGGTACTTGAGTCCAGGAAGGTGACTTAGGCAAACTGAAAGGAAAGATTTTGCTTTTTCTGGTATTTTTGTGGTATTTGACAGCTCGATCCACAATTTTCACTTCTTGTCTACTGCTTTATATAGTTCACTAGGAAGCTAATGTGCAACCGTTCTTACTCCTCTATTTGTTCAACACAATTCTCCCCCACCTTATTCTCTTCGCTAGTGGCTTGCTTTGCACTTTTCAGATTAACACAAGTTCTGTGAATTTCTCTTCTCTTAGTTGTGATGATGGGTATGGCCCTGTCTATATTTTTCATGCTATGGCATTTTAGTGGCCTCTGGGACTTGCTGCAGACCTCTCTGAAGATGCCAACTTTCAAAAAATCCCTTGTCTTTAGGGGCTGTAAAAAAGTGGTTTAGGCTCCCAGAAAATGAGGTCACTGTTTTCACCTAAAGGACATTAAAAGCTGGGTCTAACAAGTGAAGTGTGTGATTGAGAGAGTCTCCTGAAAGAAAGACATTGAAAGTTTCAGAAAAGCTGTGCTAAGAAAATCTTGTTCAGTATTTGAACAAACTTGCTTTCTAAGGAGCGTGATGAGAAGATTGAGGAGCTCCAAGCTGCTCTGCAGGAGGCAAAGCAAAAATTGGAGAGCCTGGATGCTAAGCAAAAGGACTCGGGGCAAGGCTTGCGTCGATCAAAGCGAGTGGCTACCGCATGTGCTCTGCAACAGGAGCTGGCAGATACTAAAGCCAAACTGGAGCAATGTCAAATGGAGTTAAATACTGCAACAGCAGGTAAGGCAGTGATGCTGCACTGGTTCTGAACTATGCCCAAACAATCCTTGTAGAGGGTGAGAGAGAGGTTTGGGTGGTTTTTTTTTTTTTTTCTTCAGTAGGGTACATCGGATTCAGACATTCTGAAACCACTATTCTGAGTTGTAGACAATAGGAATAATGTGAAAATGGACTTTAGGGCAGGATCATCTCCCTGTTCAAATTCTAAGTCCCTTTGCATAACTGAAAGGGAGAAGCCTGGAACGTTTGTGCATGTCTGCACAAGCTCAATGCTTTTCTCAGCTTGCCTGTGGCACCTTGTCTCAAGGGAAGTCCTGACTTCACAAAAACTGAAAGCTTATGAATGTACTGTTGCTCACTACTTTTTGTCTGTTCCTAGAGCTGCGGAAGTACCAGAAATTACTGGAGCCACCTCCCTCCACCAAACCCATTACTGTGGATGTAGACAGGAAGCTGGAGGATGGACAGAAGGTAACTCCATCTCTGTGTTACAGAAAGGAACACTTGCGGGGCAGGGTGGTTGCCAGTTGAAACAGTGTTTGGAGCTGCTGTTTCCTGGTTTTTAAACAAATGGTTGAAGTTGAAATGGGCTTATTGAAAACAAACCCTTACTAGAGATATGGAAGGTTGTAGTATCTGTGATCCCTGTATACCTCACTCAGATGGGATCTTCCCTCAGTACCGCATGTCTGAATTACCCTGGAGTGGCTTTGTTTGCAGAGCAATGTCAAAGCTAGCTGTTGTATTAAATGTCTGTCTTCTGTAGAATGTCAGATTGCTGCGTTCAGAATTACAAAAACTTGGGGAGTCTCTTCAGTCTGCAGAGAGGGCATGCTGCCACAGTACAAGTGCAGGGAAACTTCGAGAAGCCCTCTGTATGTGTGATGACATTCTGGCTAGACAGGTAATGTGTCTGTTTTGTTGTGGGTTGCATGGGAAGATTTAGTCTGTGCACTTTGCCGTAATCAGCAGAATAACCTTGCAGCTGCAAATAAAAATGACTTATTCTTTAGATACATACTGTCTATTACATTAAGGGAGCTATATTGCTAATTTTTCAATGGCTGAGTCAGACTGCATATTTAACTCTCCAAAGGAGACCCAAATTGTCTGTGTTCAGTTAACTGACAGCCAGCACTTAAAGTAGGAGGATTCAGAGTTCTCATTTCCTTATCCACTTTACTATCACAGTTGCTATGGCAGCACGTTTGCAGCAGGATGGTTTCATCTTTTTGCTAGCCTTACCATTCCTATTTTGTTATTGAACTGCTATGCTGTTGACTGTAGAAGCTTTTATGCACGGCTGTATTTAGCACACCAGGTAGTGAATTTTGGCAAAGGCAGTTTATCCTCTTCAGTTCATAGTAACCAGGGAGTGAGGCAACTTGTAATATCTTTATATATACTGCCTTTCCTTTCTCAGGACCAAACACTGGCAGAACTACAGAACAACATGATGCTGGTAAAACTAGACCTGCGGAAGAAAGCAGCTTGTATTGCTGAACAGTACCACACTGTGCAGAAGCTCCAGGCTCCTCCAACATCTACCTTAAAGAAACGGTTCTGTGCTAACAGGGAAAACCTCCAACCTAATCAACCTCCTGGTAAAAAGCCCTTCCTGCACAACCTTCTGTCACGCTCAGCTACCCGGCCTGTTGCTGGCAGAGGGTGGCAACTTCGTTCAGTTGCTCTATGACTTTTCACAAAGAGATCCCTGCCCCGCTATTACTGGAGCAGGTGGCAAACCCAATATAATAGCATCTATTTTTGTTTGTGTGCTTGTTTATTATTGTAGCTGCTTGAGAGCTTATGTAAACATTTTTTTATATGTATGGTTAAACTTTTAATCAATACCAAAGCGGACAAAATGACCTTTTGTAATTTAAACACTACAATGAGGAAAGTCTTCAAATATAAAGTAAGGCAGATGATCAAAGTTGTTTAACAAAAGGACAAGTTAAAAGTGAGTCCTCATCTTCAACTATGCTGGCACATAATTAAAAAATAAGTTCACAAGATCCTCCTTGAAAGGTGTTTTGCCTTCCTTGAATTATAATCCTTTATTAAAGTATACACGTTCTAGTTCAGGGCTGTTCTCTTGGATCTTGGCTTGCAATTCTGGCTCCAAGCGTGTTACAGACATAGAACTGAGCAAAAGAAACAGTAAAATGGTTATATATATCAAGCACTTGAATGTAAAGTAAGATGGATGACATCTGGTTAAAATTCCTGGACTGTGAAAAGAGTTTTCAGATCTTTAACTTCTTATGAAGGAATCATGCTCACAGACCAGGGGCAAATGAATCCTTCCTTAAAAAGCAATTATAGATTCAAGAAATGGCTGTTGCTACTTCCATGATGGTAGGAATCTACTTAGTTGCTTGAGGTTGTTGCTGGCAATAGAAAGTTACCTTCCTAAAGGTGTTTTTATTAAATATAATGTACTTGCCTATTTAACTTACTGCCTGATTTTATTCAGTTGAATAAAAGGTTTATTTTTATGAGAATCATCTCACAGTAAAGTGAATTAAGCTGCCAGGTCATTTAAACAGCTGCAATTTCTTAAATACAGTTTAAGGTCTAATCTTCCTACAAAATGGAGAGTCCTGGTTAAAATCAAGAACTGTACCACACTTGCTATGCTAGTTTGTCAAGTCATCTCCAGGTAGCTTAGTGACACTTAGTTACTACAATTCTCTGTTCTATGCCAGGCAGGGAAACAGGTGCTGTCAGACTGCTTTGTTGTACTCAATTGCATCTGATGAGAATTAGGTATTGTTTTCTGGAAGTCAAAAGCTACTTTAGTTGCACAATATCTTAACAGATTCAGCTCCAGCTTGCATGGTTTAAGCTATATTTGGCAGCTTGTCAAGTTTAGACAACTACTAATAATATGAGGGACAGCTTAGTTGAATTTAAGACCCTGCTCGTACTGCATACAGCAAATTGAGCTAACTTTATTTCTAGGTAACCCTTCCAGGTTTCATTATGATTTCAGCTATAATGAGTATTGTTTCTACAACAGTTTTCAGTACGGAGCTATTTGTGTATTGATGAAAAATTCTTTCTGGAAAAATATTAAATTACAAATAAGCATGTATAGTCAAGTGCTGTTCTGTATAACCAGAGGAGTTTCCAGCTGAAAAAAAACCAGGCTCCGACTGTAATGAAGCCATAACCTGACTGGACATGAATATGTTGTTTGGACCACATTAACCTTTTTTAATGAATCATTCCAGTGATTATTAACTCTGCATTATCAACTCAAACTTCTCAGCTTGAAATAGCATGGTTAAACTACTCACCCAAACCTCTCATTCATTATCCCTAGGTAGCTGCATCTCAAGCTGCTAGGTATTTGTAAACAAATGAGCCTGATTCAACTATTATGTATTACTGATGAGTAACATAGTTACTACTTTTCTGAATATTCTCATGCTTATCACACTTGTTATATGGGAATTAAGACTGTATGCTCTAGGAGGCAATGACCACTTGTTTCTGCCTTTTTGCAGTACCTTGCACACATCTGGGAGCGTAACATCAAAGTAAGAATAATGTAACAGGAATACATACCTTTTTTGAGGAAACAGTGCACAGCACAGGGGTGTTGCAAACACAAGACTAGAGGAGACAAAAACGGGTTTACAATATTTAAGGTGCTAAAGGACAATTTAAAACTCTTAGGCATGGTCTTCTAGGCAGAAAGCTTTTTTTTGTGTACAGTGACATAAAGTTCCATGAAGTGCTATGTAACCTTTATTTCTTGCTGCATTATACCTTATGAAATCATTTATCTACTATGTAGTACTAAATATGTGCTTACAAATGTCTATAAAATTATCATTTGATGTTCTTTCAGTGTTTTGCATTGGTGTGCATGACAACATAAGATGCTAGACAACAGCAAATGAAACTCCATTAACCAAGTGTTTCAAAAATTCACCAAGCTACAGGATTAGATTCCAATTATTGTTTATGGAGGTAGCAGCCAAAGCATCCTTTCTAATCAAGCTGCTACATGCCTTTTTTTGCCACTCCCTCTCTTTCTCCCTCTGCTTTTCTTGGCAGCGTCTTCATTACTGATGGCTTTTTTTTTTTTAATATAGTATTATCAGTTACAGATATGGAAGTGAAACAACTGCTGTAGCCTTGTTAACTCTCTAAACTTTTTTTTCTTTAAACAAAGTGCAAATATTGCTACTTCCTCAAAAAACCCCTACGCGTCTCTTAAAATAGCAGACACAACCCAAAGAAATCACTTACCAGAATCCGACCAGTCCAACCTGAATGGGAGCACTCATCCAAGGAAATCTCTGTTAAAAATAAACCGCACACAGTGAGTATGGTATCTTTTCTCCTCCCCATCCCACCTTCCTGGAATTCTTGTATTTTTAAGAGACAGATTACACCTAAAAGACTCTTGGACACAATGAAGGGAAAACAATTACCGGCATAGCTTAAAGTTGAACTCCAAGTTGAGAGCCCAATCCCTTTGAAAAGTAGTTAAGAAAATTCCCAGTGATATCAATGTACACTCAGGATGAGTTAAGTGTCCCTTAGAAACTGTAATAGGTGGTTGACTGTTTTACTTACAACCTGATCCTGAGTTTGTGGGCTATTTCTTGGAGTCACACAAGCCTGCAGTAGCTAGCAATGCAGCCAAAATTTGGAGTGGTGTTTCCACACCTAAGGGCACAGTGAATTTTGCCCAGGCATCCCTAAGAAGAGCTATGTCTGTTTCCAGCCCATATCTCTAGTGACATCAAATGGTTTTAACTTGCAACTGGAGATCTACTTTGTGAACAATAGTAACTGCAGCCACCAAACATAAGTGAGAGGTGTCAAGGAAAAAAGTAAGTCTGCTTCTCTTAGCCCTTACTCCTGTCTTATGATTTGCTTTGATTTATAGGAACTTGCCCCTGTAGCACAGTTTGGTACATTCCAGTTCTGCAAGAGTTCAACTTTAATAAAAGGGAAAAAGGGTAGAAGAATGGGGGAAACAGAGAAAGCAACACATAACCTATGGATGCATTTTTAGCATATTCCTCATTACTGTAACTTTTGCAGAACTTGAATGTATGACAAGAAATATAAGTTTTCTTGTAGGCCTTTAAATAATTTAGGAATCCATTCCCCCCATGTTAGAATTTTAGTTGAAATTAATTACTAATGAAATAAAGCCAGACCTGTTTAAACAACACTGCTGCAATGGCCTTCTGTTGCTAAAATAAAATCGGCATCTCCAGTAAGTAGGACATACACAACTGCTATGATAATAGGAAGTTGATTTTAAAACAAAACAGCTAATGAGTTAAAAATCATGTTACAGTAGATGATGTTTTCAACAAAGATGATGTGTTTTTTTTCTGCAAGCAGCATT
>VYZV01020594.1:2596-21539 GCA_013401275.1 Pandion haliaetus
AGATGGACTCTGCAACAGGGGATTTATCTGGCAGTACTACTTCCATGGAATGTTTCTATTTTGCCTGTAAAGCTGTTCCTCCCTGCCTGCACCCTGCCATCCTTCCACTCGGTACATGTCTGTGAAGTCCCCTGAGTCTGTGATCTACTGTCTTTTTTGGAAACAGGAAGGCTAAAGCTATTTGCAAGTATAAAATTATATTCACGTCAGAGTTAGGAAATGAAATTTTTTTTTCCAGTTTTTTTTTTTGTCTTCCTCTGTTTTATGCGCAGATTTTTGTAGACGTGCTGTTACAGGTAAAATGCCTTCAAAACATATATGATTAACTTTAAATAACAAATTATATGCTGGGCTATGTAATTCTGATATCAAATGAAAATCACAACCCTTTTGCTCCCTTTCCATCCAGGTAAGTCTCCAAGCCTGCCTGGTCTCCATGCCTGTCATTCTGTAGACTTGGCTACTATGGTATCAGTGGCATGAAAAGAATTTTATCAACACAATAGCAGATCTTTATATCTCTAGGGATATCTCCAAATGAGTCTGTTCTGGTGATCATTAGGTATAAACCTCATATGCAGAATGCTTCACCAATGATGAATTTGACTATCCCCTTTGAATGAAGTGGTATTTGTTTGCTTTACAGAGACAATGCCCAATACGCAAATATTTCCATCACTTGGCTATATCAGATGGGTTATCAGAGCTATTCAGGTATCACTGAGTAATCAAGGAGAAGAATGCTGAAGGATTTAAGACAAGTTGCTATGGAAATTAGAGAAGAGATGTACTATATGTGATAGATGGAATAAGTCAAGGCCTTTTTTAATGTATACAATCTTTATTATTGCTAAGAGAAGTTGTGAGTGACTATCAAGAAAGAAAGCTGTCTTTGCACCTGCTCTGACATTTTTTTCTGTTTCCCTTTTGCTTTCTGATACTCCCCTCTTGAAGGAACACGTTGCTTTGCTTGTGTATCATGCGCATATCTACCTCCAGCATTTGCAAGCTATTTATATGTGCTGCTGTTCAACAGAATGGGCAGTTGCCCAGTGTGCTTGCATAATGCTAGCAGTTCTGTATGAAGAAATGAGAGATTTCACTTTGGTTACAAACTGACATTTGAAATATGGTCCTTATGTGTTTCATCTTGGTTTTTTTAGGCATCTGTAAAGCTTGCACACAAGCAGTGCTCATGGCATGTCTAAGACCTCGCAAATACACACTATTCCTTAGTTTGTGATGATTAGTTCTTCTGCCCATGTCCTTGGTGGTGTTTCTCACAAGGGGTGTCAGGCAGCTCACTGGCTACCAGCTTCTTGTCAGATGTATTCAAGGCATTGACCATCAGCTGTATAATGAACCTTCCCCTTGTATGAGAGCTGAAATGCCTTCCCCAATAAAAATACTCAGTTAACTTTTTTCTAGAAAAACAATTGATTTTAACTGTTTAGTTCATTGAATAAGCTCTAGTAACTCATCTGTCTTTGGAAGCTGACCTTGTCATGGATTACTCCTGGCCTAATTTTTAAGTTATTCCTAACACATTTCTAATCTCAGTTTTCCATATTAAAATGTGGGATTTGGAGGGCAGGAACTTAATTGTCATACCTGATTTATAAAGGGGGCCACTGATTCTGAGGCTCCAAGTTATTATTGTTCCTTGTCCTTCCTCTGCCCTCACGCTCACTGGAAATGGGCAAAAAGTCTTGACATAGTATGAGAGATATGACAATGAAAAAAAATGTTATTGACAGATGTGTTTGGTCCAGCGTACTAGTCTCAAGTGGAAATGTCTAGTATCTTGTGGTTGTCAGAGGGAAAATCCACATCTGTCCAATACTGTCCCAAAACCATATCCAAAAGCTGAATATTTCATCATTCTATTAACATCTTTACCTAGTGGTACTATATGCTTATGCCAGACTTTTACACAAGACAGAAAAAAAAGAGATATGACAGTGACATGTTTGGCATTTGGTGTATCAGACCTCCAGTGTATATGGGATAAGAACTATTCATCACGTGCCATGTGCCAGGAGGCTTCTGGGGAGCTTCAGACCTGCTGTGTGCTTCTTGTGGGGTCAATCACTACACGCACAGTAAATCCGGTGTACCCTGGGAGCTCCAGGCTCTCTCTGTATACACTGAAGGCTCATGTATCAGTGTGCAGAGGATGTATCCAGATTCTCTGCTGCATAGCCAGGAATCCCAGACAAATACAGCAAATTTTGCCTGGCAGAATTTCTAAATATAAAAAAGAAAAAGGCAGGAAAACCCAGTGACATAGTAGTCTTTGTACTCAAAAGAGCTGCCCACCTCTTCACATAGGAGTATGCCTTTCTTATATTCCACATGAATCTCCATTATGGGTCATTCTGCATCCCCCCTTGGGTGAGGACCATGTCTGTACATGAGACTAAATCCTGAGCCTTGCATAATCTCTTGTAGTTCCACCATCATCATCAGGCGGTAGGCTGGTTTATTTCTGCTCTTGATTTGGCCCGATTCCCTGGCTTTTTATTAACTGATTGTTGTTCCTTTTTTTTTTTTTTAAACAGTCACAGAATAGTAAATGATAATAATAGATTACTGCACGGATGGGTGTATCTGCATATATTTGTGGGGGGATGTGAGAGACTGAACTGTGGGACGACCTCCCTGACATTCTCCAAAGCCTTTTTTCTTTTCCCAGGCTTTTTGGGAGGGCGTTTGTCTGAGGAGGGGAATTCATTAGGTATGCTGGGGAAGAGATTTCTTATGTTTGCTTGCAGCTCTTTATAGCCTTCATGGAGTGGGATGCACGGTTCCCATAAATATGTGATAATGATCATTTGGAGTGTGAATGTTAATTTGTGTAATGGGTTCCCAAAATACGGGCCATGTGCCTGCTGAGTATGTTTTATTTTAAAATAAATATGCATACATAATACACACACAGACACATGCTGCCTGCATATGCATCCATAATTAAAAATCTAAAATTATAATTTGTTTTTGAAGGAGACAAAGCAACAGCTTCCCCAATACACTCATAACCGTTGAGCAGGAGCCCAGCCGTCAGGATGGTTTTGTGAGCCTTGCCGGAGATCACAGTCCCACACGGACAGCTGCAGCTACAAAGCACCCCAGTGACCTAGATTCAGCTGTAGATTACTGTCTGCTTTGGCCTGTGCCTCCCGTCCCTGCACCAGGAGTCTGATTTTGTTGCACAAGCTAACTTGCTTACTGCTCTGACCCATTTTACCATAGCAACCTGGTTTGCTGTACCAGAGGCTAGAAAAAGCACACAGGCGACTTTTTTCAGGATTCCAAGATTAAGTTCACTCTCTGCTCTTTTTTTTCTTCTCCCCCCCTCTCCCCCCTAAATGTGCTTAGCAGACATGACGAAGAACTGACACTTTCCAACAGCACTGGAAGCCAGGAAAAGATTTAGGCGAGGTATTACTTATGTACTTCTAATACATTGTTCATCCTGATGAATGTTTTTGACTTGTTTTTCTTTTCCTGGCAAAATTAGCCAGATGCTCCCCTTGTCCCAAATGCCTTATTCCTGATTTTCCCCCATCCATCCCCACCACCTTCCCACAATATCCTGCCCATTTTACTTTCATAAGTATATTTCATTATGTCCTCTGTTTTTGATATTCTGATAACGTATGAATAAGTGCAATCAGATGTTCAGGAATAAAACTGCTTTCACTATAGTATGTTAGCTGTTGTCCATACATTTGTGTGTTTACATGCGTGTATGTGTTAGAAGCAGGAGAAGGCAGCTTAGAGGCAGCTCTTTTCAAATGTTAATTTAGTCTTTTGTAAACGTGATTCTGACTGGGGAAAAAAGAAAAAGATAACCCAAACCACTATAGATAATGGTTGTGAGATTTGAGAAAATCAGAGGTTGATGATTTTTCAAGACTTTGTCTTTTTTTTTTTAATGTCGCTGAGGAAACACTTCACATTTGCTAAGCTCAGAGATGTGCATGTAGATGTAAGCATATGCAAAAATACACAAAATCACAAGAAAGTCAAAAGGAAACGTGTTATGAAAGAAATTGGCTTTTCCCTCCATGTTTCACATATTTCTGAGATGCTCTTAAAGCACCTGGGCATTTTTGCTAGCCAGCCAAAGGAACTTTGCTCAGCACCTCCCAAGCCCAGCCGTGACTGTTCTTGCCCTCATGGGTGCTGGGAAAGGCACAGTCATGCTTCCAGGCTGACAAGCATCAGAGGTGCATTTCATTTTGCAAAATATTTTGGGAATCTGTTTTGCAACCCACACAGACAGTTCCAGATATTGAGAAGTCATGAAATTTTTGAGTTTGCTGGTGGAAGTGCTGCTCTGGGTGAGCAGTTTGGTTTAGGCTCATTTCTGCTATAGTCAGATATCTCCTGCTTGCGTTGGTTCATTTATTTTTGACGTCTAGAAACTGGTAAGTGGGTTCATGTTCTGCTAATCAGCGCTGGTATTGTATAAGGCTCAAGTTCCATATCTCTCCCAGCTGGCTGGTAAAACAAGGTACGAAAGACTCTCAAAAAATAGTGCAAGGTGCTGAAATGGGTCTGATGTAATTGAAAAGTACATCTCTCAACATTCTTCCTTCAGAAGGACTGTCCTTATCTCCAGGAATGTAGCTGTTTGAGCTGAGCACCCTTTCAAACATTTCAACTCTCGTACAAGGGGAAAGTTTCTTATACAGCTGACGGGCAATGCCTTGAATTGCATCTGACAAGAAGCTGGTAGCCAGAGTGAGCTGTCTCACCCTCTGTGTGAGAAATACCACCAAGGACATGGGCAGAAGAACGAGTCAGCACAGACTAAGGAATAGTGTGCATTTGTGAGGTCTTAGAGCATTGCTCATGTGCATGCCTCTACTCCACAGGGAATGGGAAGCCATCCAGCAGCCCTATGAACACAGCTCTCCCTGCCAATGTGTTCTAAGGCCATATCAGGGCTTACCTCAGGGTAGCGTGTTGTCCCATATCCTCAGAATGGAGCGGGAAGTTGGATTCTGTGTAAATGCATTTCCTAAGAGGTCTCAATCTGTAATTGCAAGCAGACCATACATGAGCAAACCACTCTGGAGAGGGGGGAGAGGCAAAAATGAATATACCAAGGTCTATTACATTCGGAAAATTGCAGACTCTTTGTCAAAATGAAAGATTTAAAAAATTACATCACTGCTGTCATTTAACCCTGTAAAAAGACCCAAGCACCTCAGATCTTATACTTTATTGACAACTCCTCCCCAAAGAAAATAAAAACATACATTGAAAAAACCCATAGAGACTACTACTTCTTCACCTCAGCAACTGGGTATTTGCCATAATTTCCACTTGCTTGGACTGAAAGTCATCTACTAGTCCTTAACTAGAGGGTGTAGATTTGGCTTTTGGTGCAGACAGGTCTGACAGCTGCCAGGGCCAGCAGACTGCTGTTATTGGGCAGCAGTCCTATCATCTATGCCTGGACTGACTCTACATCTTCCTCCTCTCCTGTGCCCTTTGGCAGACCTAATTGTGGCTAGCCCTGTAAGGATAGCGTAGTACTCAGCTTGGAGGAAAGTGAATCTCTCTCTCTCCTTTCATTAGTGGAAAAAACTTAAAATTCCCTGTCCAGACCTAGCGCTAACTAAGTCAAATTACTGAAGTCAAATTGCAGCAGGGCTTCAACAGAAATGGAAAAGAAACAGAGTTGACAGTCATCACTATGTTCATGATACTGTAATTCTAAGTTTTCCTTTGTCCTCTAGGCTGACCTAACCTACACGGTGAACATGGAAGTCAACAAGAAAGTAAACTGTAACGCACAAGGCATGAAAACCTTAAAGACAGAATAATCCTTTCTCAAAGATTTCGGAGACCAAAAACCCTATATTTATCCTGATGAATTCTATTTTCTAAAGATTGGGCCTGAATGTTATTTTCTGGGCTTCCTGAAGGATTTAAAAACCTGTTATGTGTAAAGAGAAAGATATTCTCTCTCACACTTCCACTGCCATATGCCCTTCAGTTATTTCATGGGCTGCATGGGATTAATTAACCAGCCTTGTGGATGGACTCACCTTAGTGAATTGATCATTTCTTTATTGCTTCTTGGGGCTCTAATGTTCCTAATCATAGAGACTATTAGATTGCTTCCAAGATGAACCACCAAAGGTGCAGTTTGCGAAATGTGTGTTTTAAAGGGAGAAAGGGAATGTAGCCTGAGTTGAACTTCAGTGGTCCTTGGCACTGAAGGCTTTGTCATTGTGCAGGACCTTGAAAACCACCTAAAAATTAGATCTTTACAAGCATAAGTGTTGTCTTTTCTATCATTTCTCAGGTAACATGGTTCATGCTCTGGAAAGCAATGTGACATACTCTTATAGGCTATATTTGACCACTTCATTGGAAAGACTTGAGACACTATTTTCTCTCACAAATAATTCTCTCTTACTACTGACTAGAGAAATGTCCACCCAAAAAGCTATCAGACTCAGTCTATGACTGGGAATCCTCTGATGGCGTAGAGCTCCTCTAAAGTTAAGGAATATGAAGCCATCTCTGGGAAACTGAAGTTGGTATCAGTTGCAGAGATACAGCAGAAACATAACAAAATTACTAAAAATCAAAGACAATGCCCTTCTTTGACTTCCTCCAAAGAGTGAACTGAGCCTCTTTTGCTGACTGTCTATTGAGGGGATAAATCATAAACTGCAGATGCTCATTTATGGATGATAATTTTACTGTTCTCACACACCACAGACAATGGCTGCAATCTACATTCCTCAGTACACGTGACCTTTGATCTGGAACAGTCTTTTAACTCAACCTCCCCATTCCTACCCATCTTTAGAAACCAGTGTGTTTAACTTACAATTTTGCATATTACCAAAACACCTGGAGGCTCTGGGTAAGGTCAAGAACATACAAATAAAGTTTTTAATTTCTCTGTCATACACTGGTGAAGGATAGGTAGTTCTTTTGGCTTTTTCTAAACACATAGCTACAGATAAGTAAACGTTAGCTAGAAACAAAATGACAATGGTTTAGTTAACTAGAAAAAAGTAGAAAGCACTAGAAAGCTGTAGAAAGAGATGGAAACAAGAAGAATATGACAAGCAGAAGTAATGAAGCTGGCACAAGAGGACTTGCAAGACAGCAGTGGAAAGGGATGGAAATACAGGTCTCGAGCATGAGGACGAAGATCCTCAGCTGGGAGAAGTGAAGCCAAAGTTGGAAAACACCACTAGTGTCCAGTGCTTATGAAGTTGTGCAGCTGCTTCTGCTTTGGATGAGTCTTTCATGCAGCTGCTGGCTCTGCCCAGGAATGTCTTCTGCTTCTGAGACCGTATGACACATTGCAGTGTTGGGAAGAGACAGAGCACTGGCAAGCCTTAATGTCCTTTCCAAACTGTGCTGTCACGCAGGATGAACAGAAACATTTCTTGTTTGAATAATAATTTAAAATACGTATTTTTATATGTCAGTTTAGTTAATTAACAATTCCTTGTTTATTTTTATTCATGCCCACTGTCTCCAGCTGCATGTGAATCTGCTCACTTTTCCTTTCACAGTAGGTAGGACTGTAATCAGGTACATTTAAAATCACATAGAAGGAATAGTGTTCTTGGCTAATATTAACCCAACAGGAACTAAAAAAAAAGTCAGTTATTTGTAAAGCCAGTGCTTCTGGACAGAAGTTTACTTTATTTTTGTGCCAGGCATTAGTGTTTGGGACCTGGATGGTCCTACCAGAAAGAGACAAAGCAGTGGAAAAAGGAGTGAGGCTGAAACACCGAGCCTTGAAATTCTGGGTTTGCTTTTGCTGCTGCTCCTGAGAGGATGTGAGATGGAGATTGTGATATGCTGTGCAGCATCTCTGCTCTTTCCCACCTCTGAATTACTGATGACAATGAGTGATTTTGTTTTAGCTTAGAAACCAGCAGTGCACATCTCCTTTGAGCACAATTTGGTCTGTGCAGACTCTCCAGCAATGTTTGCATTAAATTTCAGTAAGGCACTGCTGTTTTAAAGTCTCTCTGTTCTTCATGTAGGAGATGTAACAAACATCAAGGGTACCTTGCCTAATGCAACACGTTGAATAAGAGGATGGACTCGGCTTCTTAAAGGCAAGGACAGGGGATACAGAAGGCAACTGAAGTGAAAAGAAGGATGGAAGCACCAAACCAGGCTTTGTGGAGTGGAATGAAAAGAAGCAAAGATTTTTTTCCTGGGGTCAAGGTGGAGTTGATTGAGAAAATGCAAATGAATTTAACAGTTCAAGCATCTCTACTCAGTGATTAGCCCCTTGTGGGATGCATACTTTTCCAGACTCAACACCACTGAGTACACTGCTAAAAACTGAATACCTGTGAAAAATGAGACTTGACATCCTATTCGAGGGAAGATTCCCATTTTCCCAGAGTTGCACCATATTATTCATAGGGTTGTAAACTACTAATATAATGGGCTTTATACTTTACCTTTTGTGTTACAGGTAGTTATCTATGATTAAATGAATGCTTCTGATTTTACAGGTGAAGGATATGACACTATTTAAAGCTTTTCAGAGCTTGTGATGTGACCCTAGTATGCAAATTTTTATACAGAAACAGCAAAGATATAGATAGTTTTCACTTTTAATAATCCTTTACATGTAGCATAATAAATAATCTGGTCAAATAAGACCAATATTGGAGGTATTAGACCCCATAAATCAGATGGAACTGTGTTAACTGAACAGTCAAGAAAATTTCAGTTTGATAGTTATAGTTCTGCCCAGTGCTTTCTAGTAGCAGAAATATTCGCAGGAAAATTAAAATATTAAAATGTGGCAGAAATGCAAAAACATAACCATACAAATTGTTTTCATATGCCTACGTGAAAGATGTCAACATTTTATGATAGTATTACTTAACTGCTATGGGCATTTTTCCCCATCAGACCATCTTTAGACTTTCTAAACTCAAGCATATAAAATTGTGGTGCTTGAAAGTTCATGAAGTTGTTCATTAATAAGTAGACATTCAGTTTTTATTAAGCCTTATGCCCACATTAACAAGTGTGCAGCCCTGTCAGAATGAGTGCATAGAATGAACAGAATGCTGAGCACCAGGTGTCTGTACCACACATTTTTTGCAGTGGGGGTTACTTTGAATTAGCTCATCTAGTCCTATGGATCAATTCTAATTATGATTTAGAAAGCAGGAGAGGAAATCCTGAAGAACACCTTTTCTCCTTGCTTCATCCAAAACCAAATCTAGTTCAGATGCTCTGAGACTGCTCCGTGATACAAACAAAACCATTCATTGTAACTGAGGATGCACGAGCAGATTCCTTTAAAAAATGCACTGACATGCTATTCTAGAGCCATCCTGTTTTACTGAGCATCAGAAAATCTATTTCATGTGACGCAAGAGGCCAAGAAGTTCAATTTTTGTCAATTATTCTTAAAGCTCACTTAAGAAACTTCCATTCCATTGTAGGCATAATAATGCTGTCATGCATACAGAGCATGTAAGATAAGCTCCAAATAATAGTATTGATGGTTGTAGTTTGAAGTGAGCTAGGCGTGCCTTATACAGGTGAAGATGTGCCAGGCTCTGAATAATCTGGTCTCATTTACAGTGTTCTGGTATGTTCTTCATGGTAATTATTCTGAGGTTATAGGTCTGGTCTCTAGAGATGACTGCAGTTTAATGATGTTTGGTCATCAGTGAGTCATCTTCTAAAATTCTTCTAACTACAGAAAGGAATATAAAAGGATGCTTTTATTTTTCCACTTCATAGAAAAGAAATTGTAGAATAATTTAAGTTTCAATGGATCTCAGGAGACCATCTGAACTAGATGCTGTTCAAAGCAGGGCTAACTTCAACTGTCTTCCATGAGAACTAACACGTGCAATCATAAGGCTTACTCCACTAGTTTAAAGAAGTCTTTTCCCACTTCCTTGTCTTGACTGAGCAGTCTATAGCAGATGCACACCATCACATCCACTTGTTGACCTTGCCTCTGACCCAACTCATAAACTCACCCTCTGTCCCTCACCAAATCCCCATACAGGCAAGCTGTTCCTTTGTGTAGTGAACCCTTCCCTCTTTATTTCACCTGCTTGTCCTTCCTTAGGACATGTATCCAGTCCTTGCAGCGCTCCAGTCATGTGAGCTAATCCACCATGTCTCTGTGATCCCAGTGAGGTCATATGTCTGTGACTAGGCCTCGACTTCTAAGTCTTCCTGCTTATTTCCTCTACTCCATGTGTTTATGAACACATACTTGACATGGGCTCCGAGTCGCACTCTTTTCTCAGGGGAACAGCGAGATGCTTTTCCCCAGGTGCTTCCCTCCTGCCTCTCCTTCCTCCCCTTCTCTTTAAACTATGGTTTTCACCTTCTGACAAAACTGGTTTAAAGCCTTTTTCACTGAGTTGGCAAGACTGTTAGCAAAGGTGATCTTGCCTTACTTTGTCAGATGAATCCTGTATTTCTGCAATAGCTTTGTTTCCTCAGAGAGGATCCTGTCATTGCTTAAGTGCAATCCTTGCCTGCAACAACCAGGATGGGTGCCTCCACACCCTGCAGAAGGGCATCTCTCGCTACTGTTACTAACCACTGGCTCTTCATGGCACACTGCTTTTAATACATGAATCAGGCTGATCTAGCACAAAGACCTCTACCAACAGAACTTGTTCCTTTTCACCCACCATCAGGGCCACACACCTCTTTTGCAACTGTGTACCTGCAAGAGGATAGAGAGAGAGAGAGCTTCCTTCCTCTTGTTAGAAGCATAAGCTTCCAAAATTCACTGTCATGGAGTCCCAAATCTCCACCCTCTCTAGCCTGCCTGTCCCTTCTGTAAAATACAGGATCTAGCGTCTTGACCTTGCAAAGTTACACCAAAGGGCCTGTTGATCTCCTGCTCATCTTCCCTTGCACTGCTTAGTCTGGTCACCTGCACCCTCAGATCTTTTACCAGGCAGCTCAGTGATGTGACCACAAAACACCTACCACCGATGAGATAACTATCTATGGGAGCCTGTAAAAGCAGCCTAAAGCATCCTCTTACAAGCCATATGCCATTAGAATTAGTGATGCTGAAGGAAACACAAGTTATAAAAAAAAAATTGATATTTAAGAGTATCGTTGCCTCTCTGAGAAGATCTTTTGGGTTGTTTTGTTTTGTATTTTATACAAGCCCTTGGACAGTTCAAACTCAGATGTATAAGTTATTTCTGTTAATCTGAATATGGATGTTAAAGATAAGAAAAAAGCCAAATGCAGGAACACTCTCTAAGATAATCAGCTTCGGTATAAAGTTTTGTCTTTTCAGATAATTTCTCTGTTTGTGGTTCCTGGCTTTTGGAGTGTCGTTTCCTGTCTCTTATGAAACATTTTGTCTCCAGCTGGTTAATACTGCAGGCACAGGCAATGGGAGTTGGAGATTGCAAAGAGCTTCTGACTTGGGGCGCTGAAGATGCACACAGGCCAAGATGTTACTCTTTTTTTCTGTCATGCTCAGAGAATAACAAACAGGCAAGACATTAAAATTGTCAGTGCAGAAGAAGAAAAAAATCCAATTATCCTACCAACCAATAATCATCAGAAGCTACAAAATCCTGATATGTACATAACTAAAATGTAATGTAACTTTCTTTTCCATTTTTAGCCAGAAAATAAAGTCTGTTTGTTTGATGTTTTATACCTGTGGAATTATCTGAAGTAGTGCAAAAGGAATGCAATATAGGGATAAAATATGGCTACTCTAGAAGAAATTGGGATTTAATAAAATTTAGGAAATATGGTTATGTATTTTGGGTGCCTCTCTGAAGATGATTCCAGGGAGGTTAAATATATATTGAATGTGAAACATCTATATGTTATTAAATAGCTGTTCATCAGGGTAGTTCTGTCAGAAAAGTGAGAATTTTCTTAAAAAATTTTCCTTATGCCAAATTTTCCTCACTGTTCCTTGGGAAGAAAGTAGGTAAGGGGGTGCAAAAGTTTTCTTACAACAGCTCTGAGGAGGGGAGCGTGTCACGTCCATGCTGAATACACATGACACTATTGTACATGCTCAAACAAGTTGCAAGGACACAGGGAAGCATTCCAGGTTCCTTATGAAAAATACTGACCTTCCTGAAGTTGGTAGACTTCAAGGGTTTAGAAATTCACTCATTTACATGATGCAGTGAGGTATCTATATTATGTTGCCTTATCAGGTTTTGGAGGTACGCTTATAAACACTGTACACTTCACAGCCAGTATTTCAATACAAAGCTTCTGCTTTCTGTCAAAGCCCTGAGATTCAAAAACTTCTTTTCTTTACCTCTTTAACACTGAAGTAAACAGGGAAACTCCAGGAGTTACTCTTGTAGCTCCACTAATTGGAGTGTGATTTCTCCAGCATAAGATAACGCCTGTGTAAATGGGTTTGGGCTTCATTGTTAAATTGGTTATATGGGAGAAATTGTCTTTTTTTAGGGGGTCTCAGCCTCAATAACAAACACTTCCTCTATTTACACCAAATTAGCAGTCCTGTAAGAAGAAGAAGCTTATATACCAAGGAGTGTGTGTTTCTTATCTAGTTTTTAGTAGTTCTTCACCTCTTGTTTTGAAGTGAGACTCTGGGAATTGGACACAGAAATTTTCAACAAAAATTCAAATACATGCTAAAACAGAACAGTCTATGTAACAAATTAGGCAAGAAAAATACATGGCTATCCCTTGATTTATGAGGCAATGAAAACTACTTTGGTGGATAAATAGTCTGTAATTGTTATCGCAGTCAGGAGGAAGATCCAGTAAGGAGTTTAGGTAGGTAAAAAGAGAAACAAGAATCAAGTCATCTCTAAGGAGAAAGACGGAGGAGAGCTAAAGACAACTTCTCCCTCAGCAAGGATTTCACTTCCAGGGTTTTTTTCCCTTTTACATGAAAATTGAAAAGTGTTCATGGCTTTAGCAATAGGCTTTTGGGGGGTTTTTGTGTGAGGCTTTTCATATGATAATGGCTAGATTCTATGGCAACCATTGAAAACGAAGGCCTGGAAACAAAAGCTGCAGCAGAAGAGGATCAGTACATATTCACTATGTCTGCAGGAATAACGGCGGAGACTCAGTCTTCAGAAAGGTATCTGATGGCAGCCTGTCAAAGGAAGGGGTTTGTTTTAACTCAGGCAGAGTTAACTCAGTCTATAGTTAGTGCCAGGATTTCATTACTCTGATTTTCACTCTAGGGTTTTTTCCACACAAAACCACATCTATAGTAGATGTGCAGGTAATGAGTGGTTAATACTGGTCTGATCATACCTTGGGGTGAACAACAGAAATGGGAGACAGAAAAGAATGGGTTTAGCAGCCAAATGCTGCTAGCTTCCTCATGACTGGTTACAGTCTCAAAAGAGACTTCCTATATAAATAGTGTAAGCAGGATTAGACCTATAAGGGGCTGATGTCATGTGAAATCAATGCTTAATTACAGGTTACATGTATTTATCTATTGGTTCCAAAAAAAATTTGTCATCTGAGCAAATGGAGATATGAAATATCAAGCCCAGTTGTTTGCAAAACAGCAAATTACAGTTTTGGAGATTGTGCTTTTCCCACAAAGATGGACTGAAGCAGCAAACTATGTAGTGTCATGTAAAATGATGGTGCTAGCCATGAATACATAGGACAGGCTAGTGTAAGTGTTCCTATTATCTACTGCAGGAAGAATGTGAGTTCAAATCAAGTCTGGCTTGGGAAGAAAACAAAACAGAAATCTCTAAAGTGAGAAGTGATACAAAGTACAAAATAAGTTTAAGAGGAAATTAAAAGATGACACTTTCTGTTTGCTCTGTAATGTCATTATTTCTGAACTACTTAGTTTAGAAACCATCACAATGCAGTGATACATTGAACTGGTGATTGCAGGTGGTCTTGCCATTCTTGTTTCTAAAGATTTGCTTTTCCATGACCATATGTCATGGTTTAACCCCAGCCCGTAACTAAGCACCATGCAGCCGCTCACTCACTTCCCCCCCACCCCAGTGGGATGGGGAAGAGAATTGGGAAAAAAATAATTAAAACTCGTTGGTTGAGATAAGAACAGTTTAATAGAACAGAAAGGAAGAAACTAATAATGAAAATAATAACAATAAGAAAAAGACAATAATAATAATAAAAAAAAGTAGAATATACAAAACAAGTGATACACCATGCAATTGCTCACCACTCGCCAACTGATGCCCAGTAGTTCCCAAACAGTGATCCCCCCACCCAGGCCAACTCCCCCCCAGTTTATACACTGGACATGACATCACATGGTATGGAATACCCCTTTGGCCACTTTGGGTCAGCTGCCCTGGCAGTGTCCCCTCCCAATTCCTTGTGCCCCTCCAACCTTCTTGCTGGCTGGGCATGAAAAGCTGAAAAATCCTTGACTTAGTCTAAACACTACTCAGCAACAACTGAAAACATCAGTGTGTTATCAACATTCTTCTCACACTGAACCCAAACCATAACACTATACCAGCTACTAGAAAGAAAATTAACTCTATCTCAGCCAAAACCAGGACACCATATCACAAGTTTCCAACAAATTATTTTAAAAATAAATATATGATAAACTTTTAAAAAGTTTTTATACCAGGGAAAAAAGTTTGCTAATGAACATGATGATATATTGTCTGTTTGAGGTATTACGAGAATGGTCTACAAAAAACCCAACTTCATCATGTTTTACTCTCAGATGCGTAACAGTAATAATATCTATGAGATCCAGAACAATACTCCAGTTGTTGAAAAGTATTGGTCTAGATAATTTTCTTAAGTCAGTTGTTTTACAAAGCTCAGGTTAACTATTGTATTTATAAATAAACGAATACACTCTCAATGAATGAGTTCCAGGCTCCTAAATCAAAGCCAGGGTAGGATTAGGTTCAGATTCATTGACAAACGCTTTTGAAAACTTCAGGCCTACTTATACAGAATCCAGGTGAAAAGACAAAAGAAAGACTTGAAAAGGTAGGCTGAAATTATAAAGAACAGTGCTGTGAATAATGAGGTGCCATTATCAAGGAAGCATGATTCACACTGCAGATTTATTTCTCAAATTTAACCAGTTTATTTAAATATGTAGTCTCCTCATACTGATATGCTCTTAAGCTTTCATATGAGTCCTGTGAATAGGTACCAACATACACTCTTTTGCTTTTGTTTGTGTGATTGTGTCTTTGTTCTTCCGGATACAAGTTCATTCCTGTCTGCTAGCCCTTCGTGGAAAGTTGATCACACAACACTCTAAAAACACAGGGCCCAGGGCTCCCACAACCCAGGCTTCCTCACATGCCTCAATAACCTGAGCTCACCCTCTCCAATGTTTCTTTTCCACTCTAGATGTCTTTTGATCTGAAAAGTTGTGGAAGTAAACAAACATGTATGTTTTATAAAGTTTCCAGAATAATTTTTAAATTATTTTTTCTAACACAAAAAGTATGTAGATGTACTTAAACCATAAAGGCTTCCCATATTCCCCTGAGTTATTTTTCTGATCACTCTCAAGCTGTCTTTGAACTTAAGGAAAGTCCTTTTAGCTGTTCGATCTTCCTCTTCCTACATTGGGCTTCTTCAGACTCTGAGTTCTGTCCCTCTTCCTGTCTTCTGTCTTCTAGTCCCTCTGCAGGCTCTTATTAATAACTGGGGAGAAACTTTTTCTTTCAAGCCCACCCTTTCACACCCTTTATCAAGTATTCCTGACTAGCTTCATCATAAGGTTCAAACTCTCCTTCCTCCCCTAGGACCTATTGCTTAATGCCATCTCCCTAACTGCAGACTTAAAATAAAATTTTAAAAAATCCCTTCATTTTATTTGCAGGGATTCTCCACTGAATAGATGTTCATTAGACATTAGCAACCCACTCTTGTTAATCCTCTCATACGTGTATTTCCTTTGTCAGTTCTAGTGAAGTTTTAGTATAGAGGTGAAGAATAATGCGGATAAAAACATCCATCTTTCCCATACAAAATGGGCTTTGGGAGGTATCACTGGTTCTTGGTCCTAGAGTGTCAAACTGAATTCTCAAGCTGTACATACACAGAAGTCACTACTTAAGATAAAACATATTCTGGATTATAATTTTTAGAGTAAAAGATATTCAGCTAAGTAACTGTTGGAAAACTGGAACAGCAGAGGAGATGAGTGAGTTAAACTGTGTCCTGTGCAGTATAGCTAAGTTAACGTGCTTATAGCTGCTTTCCCCCTGCCCTTATTCTATTTATCTTCTCTACTCATTTAATTTATTCTTAGTTGTTCCATTCCTTCTTTTCTTCCATTTTGGATACCAAGGTGACAGGTGTCTCTGAAAGACTCGGATGGTCCTTTTCCCAGTGTAGTTGGGGGATTGATGAGGAGTGAAGGGCCTTCCAAGTTCTGCAGTCACAGAACCTCAGAACGGTTGCGATTGGGAGGGACCTCTGGCTGTCATCTGGTCCAACCCCCTGCTCAAACAGGGCCACCTAGGGCCGTCAGTTCAATGTCAGATTTCTGAAGATATTACAGAATTCAGTGTAAAAGAATTACACTAGAAGGAAACTGGAGCTGCAAAAAAGCTTTGCGAGTGATGATTCACTTCAAAATATTTTAGGTTTTTTCCTTCAAAAAAGTCATGGTTTGATCTGCAGCATGTGGAAATTCCACTTTTTCTCTCTTCCTTTTCTCATGACAGTTAGTGGATTTCCCCAAATAAATTTCTGAAATACAAAAGCAGAAGTGATGAGTGGGGTTTTGTGAAGAATTCTGACATAAATATGAAAAAAAATATTGCTCATTTATTTACAGAGATAAGCTATTGTCTATTCCTCTGGTTCCCCCACAGGTTTAGACTGCTAATTTAAGTTAAAACACAATGTCTAAAATGTTTCATTGCTATTTAATAGAAGTCTATTGCTCCTCCATCAGTAACAGCTGTCATGTCACCAAACATTTTAATCTCAGACTTGTTCTTTATTCCATGGGAGTAGGTTACATTTCTGCTGAGTTAAACAGACCTTATGAAACAATGTGGACTAGATGCAATTTTAATGTAAGTGTGATGAATATGGTAAAACAGGTCATGAGGTGTCTGGTCTATGGTGACTGAATATGAACATAAAAGTCTCGGCTCAGGTCCCCAGACAAAGAAAGGTATCTACTATCACTGGGGATGCTCAAGGCTGCAGGGAATTATATTCCTCTTACCTTCTGTTTCTTGGCCCAAAAGCACATGGTTTCCTTGCAGGATGTGTGCCACATCTGGCAATCCGTCTTTGAAATACCATATCACGTCTCAGAGAGAACTAGATGACTTCTCTTCAATACCTTCTGTTGAAGAAGATCAAAGACTGTCAGAGCATGTTCCTGGGCACTGAAACTCAGTTCTCTGTACTGCTAAAAACTTGCCACAGCCCAAGGCATGGCTTTGGCTCACACCTGCTACTATTCCCTAAATAAAACTTGGGCATAACTTGGCAACTAGTAGTAGCCAAAAGCAATTCCAATAAGTGTTTGGATGTTACCACTGTATTTTGGTGGGTAAGAGGGTTTGATATTATGGATGCACACCGCTCTATGCTATATGGCCTCAGTGCCAGAAAATGGTCCTTCACTCTTTTAATTCACTTGTATAGACATTTCCAAATTGCAGTACTGCAAAGCCAGTCACAAATACCGTGGACAAGTTTGACCCAGCAGACTAAGCTGACACTAGACAGTGATTTGTATCATGCGGCTATGATGTTTTTGATGTGGTGTGAGGAGTCCTAAAGCCAGACTGACTCTGTGATTGAACCACATCCAGACTGAATTAAGAGCATAGTTTTCCACCCAGGGTGGAAATGCTTTTAGTATTTCAAAACAGCAGCTCTGTCTGAGGTGAGAAAATTGTGCTGATTCAGCTAACCTGATACAGGTATACATTTAGTGGAAACAGTACCACTGCAGTATGCAAACACTTCTATTTTGCTTGTAACGTGTCATTTTTACTTAATGGAGATTGATTTCTTACTGCATTCAGTCAGCTAAATTACTTTTAAGTGATTTCTTAATTAAACTGCTTGCTTATATCATGTATCTGATACTTTAATTCTTTAAATAGAGATCAGGCCAAGTGGTCGTGATAACTGGACTGTATAGCTTTAGTAAGGACTGAAACTAGACAAAGTAACTGGTGGCTTTCCTTGTTCTTTTCTAAAGATGTTTGGTATATGCATATAATTCATACTATAGATGTCTTCTACTTCAGCTGGGCCTCTAGAGGAGGCAGAATGTTTCTCTCAGCCTAGCTTCTGCCTACTCACTGAAACATTAAAATGAGAAACATTCAGATGTTGCTAAATCATAGAAGCTAGACTCAGCACAAGAAATCTGACTCTGCACCAAAAATGCAGCTGTTCATTTATACTTTTATATTCTCTATGCAAAGCTCAAATAATGACAAAAAATTAAGAGAAATCAAACTTCACTTTGGAGGATGTTCTGTGTAAGAGACTTTCTGCTTTGTCTTCTGCAATGGGCTGGAAGCATGAGTCAGGAAGAGAGGAAAGTGAGAAGATCCTTTCAGAAAATAAATAAGGGAATGGGGTGTTCAATCCATTGCTTCTTCTCTTTCATGTGATCTGCAAAATAAAAAATGTAGCTTCTTTGTGATAGTAATGAACTATATATCCGACTCTTTTACGCATGGTAAGTACCGTCCTACTGTTAAGAGCAGAGTTTCTCTGTCAGTGACCAGAATAACCTGCAGCAAGGGAACGCTACTAGAACTGAGTCCAGCAGGGTCTTTCTACTCCTGGAAAGAAATAATTAGTAGCAGAAGAAAAATTTATTTTAATTTTAAGAGGGTAACTGATTATATTAAAATATTTTAAAGATTATGGAAAAAGGCCAAAAAATCCTGCATTTATAATACCTATTTTTTTCATTGGATTCTGTTCAGTAAAACCA